>JAHRHZ010000222.1:41570751-41624926 GCA_024137785.1 Ginglymostoma cirratum | reverse complement strand
TAGGCCCGAAACGTCAAGTTTTCCTGCTCCTATGATGCTGCTTGACCTGCTGTGTTCATCCAGCCCCATGCTTGTTATCTGGCAAGTTTGTGCAATGCCCAAGATTTAAAAAAGACCTTACACAAGCACTCTGCAGCTGGAAGGTAGTTAAAGCAAATTAACAGACCAAAGTTGGTAAAGACATAAGGGTAAATCAAAATTCTTTAATTTTGCTCAATTATCTTTGTAGTTCTGCAAATATTTACATGTAACTTGATTCCTATAGGTTACAGACTTCAGAATGTCTCTTTTCAGAAACCACGTCTAACATTATCAAATAGTTTTATCCACATACTTTTCAATATCAACTCCAGTCCAATTTTTTCCCCCCCAATGTGAACAAGTTTGCAGCTATGTTTCATAAGATCACAAGATCACTTCACAAATGATCAAGAACAAATCAACATGAAAATATGAAAAATGTAGAGAAGTTGAGGCAATTAACAGATCCACTATATAACAGTAGCATGTTTATCACAAAGTTGTAAATAAGCCTTTATTTAAAGATCTTTCTGTTGAAATTGAATTATTACTTTAAATGACATTTCTAAGGAACTGAAACAACAAGCTAAGAACCAGTCTGACAGGGCTTTGTAATACGACATCACTAAATCTTTAAGTACAGACTCATGCATATTCAAGAGTTTGCTTTTGATTAAAATAATTAGAACAATCTGCAGAAAACTCTTCAAGTGGGAATCAAAGTAGAATGTTCAGCTGGCTTGATACATAATATAAACAAGGAATTTGTTTAGGATTGAAGTTGGGACAGGTTCAGTGGTTACATCTCTTTTTCCGATGATATTCTAGGAGAAGTTTGAAGTTTTATTTAGTTAGATTACTTCCATTACACTGAGGAATACAATTTGCTGAAAATTGGAGTAAATTTAAAATGAGAGTTATCATAAATTAGATTAAAATTTCTCCTATTCTTCGCATTCTTTACAGTTCAGTTAGGAGAAAAAAAATCATAGCAATTCTATTCAGCTCCCAATAAATGGAATCTCAGTTATCAGGACTTATTGTCCATTCTTAGTTGTCCTCGAGAAGGTGATGGCGAGCTGCCTTCTTGATTCACTACAGACCGATTTGTGGAGGTGCATACTGTTAAGAAGTTGTGTAGAGTATTCGTGAATTGAAAGACAAGAAGCTAGAATTAGGGAGAAGAGTGTGTAGTCCCTTTTGAGGTGATGAACTTTTCTAAGCTTAGAGATTTAAATGAAAGTGCATCTGTAAGCAGCTGAACAGGTACAGACAATTCTCTGAAACTGAAACATGTATCAATTGGCAATGGTGATTGGAAACCTTCGGCTTGTTTTGACGTTTTGGGAACTAGTTGGAATCAGCCAATTAATTTAAACCAAGCACTTAGCGATTGAAAGCCGACTAAAATTAAATCTGATGATTTTACAACCTTGGACTAATGCTTTTGTAAGAAGATTGCTATGTCATCCAATGTAAATAAGGAGAGTGTTTTCAAAAATCAGGGTGAGAGCAAACCGCCATCTGAGAACTAAGCATCTAGCTCTCCTAAGAAATTGCTAAGCTTTCCAAGAAAGCACCATCTATCCATAAAAGGTACCATGGCACTTCTAGCTAAGAGTCCTCATGGAAGGCTCCACAGAGAAAACATCCTTGACAGCCAGATCAGTGGCAGAAAGGCGTTTATGGCTTGAGGGCAGCAGAAGGTAGGTGTGTAGGCTTGAGACTAAATTTTAATTTATTTTCCTATTACTTGGGTTTATATAAGTGGGACTTGTTTATTGAAACAGCATACCAGTTGAATTTTGTTCAGTTAGGGAATAGTTAGGAGTTGGGAGGAATTGTTCAATTTGTTAAGAATTCTGTTAATTTGTTCACGGTTAAGGTTAAATAATTAAATAGTTACTTTGTTACTTAGAGGGAGAATATCAGGGATTTTCTTTCATTTAACTTCCCCTTGTCTGTAAAAATGCATAATGCCATTGGGATTAAGTTCCAGGATTTTGACCCAGTGGCACTGAGGGAACACTCATATTTCCAAGTCCAGATGCTGAGTGGCTTGAAAGGGAATTTGCAGCTGGTAGTGTTCCCATATATCTGTTGCCCTTGTCTTTCTAGACAAGCAATAGTCATAAGAGATAACAAGGTGTGGAGCTGGATGAACACAGCAGGCCAAGCAGCATCATAGGAGCAGGATCCAGCTCCACACCTTGTTATCTCGGATTCTCCAGCATCTGCAGTTCCTATTATCTCTGAGGAAATAGTCATAAGTTTGGAAGGTGCTGTCTCGGGAACCTTGGTGAATTTTTGCAGTGCATCTTGAAGGTGATGCACTCTGCCACTACTGAGTGTTAGTGATGGAGGGAGTGGGTGTTCATGGATGTGGTGCCAAACAAGCAGGCTGTACCAGATGTGTGTCAAGCTTCTTGATGTCTTCCAGACATGGAAGGATAGAGTGGTTTGCCATTGACAGGACATTCAGATGGCTTTGTACTAGTCACTAGGATAAAAATCATTGTACAATATGCAAGATTGGAAAAAGGAGAAATAAAGCGTTCCAATTGGTGGGAAAAGTAGTCATGCAGCTGCTAGACAAGAAAATTGGCTCCTTTCCAATACTGAACTGAGGGAGGAATAGATCACAAAGATAGATTCTAACTCTCACCAGTGTTCAAAACAATTAAAAATTTCACATTTGAAGTAGACTGTAACCATGGGTTTAAACTTCATTATTGCTAGTAATTTGCAACTGACCATCTTTATTGACCCCATAAACTATTCTAAATCTTTATCTTCCTCTCCTAATTTAATACTTGCCTTAAAGTACTACTTTTGATCATTCATCATCCTCTTCTTCCCATTTTTCCCCCCTTTATGCCACAGTGTAGCATTTTTATATTTGTTATTTTACTGGAAATTAATCAATTTTCACCTCTGCCAGCAAGATGATTTTGTATCTCTTCCGTTCTTACCTTATTTTGTTATTATTTGTTCTTAGAAGTGAGTGTTACTGGCTAGGTCAGCATTTATCATCTATTTCTAATTGTCCTGGAGAAGATGGTGGTGCGCAGCCTTCTTGAATCACTACAGTTCTGGACATACCCACAGGGCTGTCAGGGAGGGATTTATAGAATTTTGATTCAGCAGTGAAGGAACAACAATAGAATTTCAAACCTGAATGACGTATGGCTTGGAAGGCAAAGTGGAGGTGGTGGTGTTCCCATGCATTTGCTGTTCTTCCCTTTCGAAATGGTGTGGTCATGGGTTTGGACAGTGATTTTGAGCAAGCCTCAATTAGTTAACGCAGTTAATCCTCTATACTGTGTGCTCTGTATTAGTTGTGGAAGGACTAAATGTTAAAAAGGTGGTGGATGGGATGCAACAAACAGGCTGTAGAGTATAATGACAAGATTTTCACACATTTTTGGAGCTTCACTCATCCAGACAGACAGAGAATATTCCATCATACTCCTGATTCATTCCTTGTAGATGGTGGAAATCAGAATGATGGGTTGAAATACACTATGGTAGATGGTGAAATTTTAACTCAATAAAAATCTGGAATAAAAATGCGAGTCAAATGACAACCATATTACCATTGCTGATTGTTATAAAATGCATCTAGCTCACTAATATCCTTGTTGCTTAGCCATAATGCTCATATTCTGTGAATGAATTAAAAAAAAAAGTGCTGCAGGTCTATTTCTAGATCTTCAGCAGGACAGGCGGGCATTGCTGAGGCAAATAGGTATCCTCAACAAGACTGTTTTTTAAAAGCAGTAAATTCAGAGGCCAGGCCGTCAGGGCAAAGACAAGGTCTTCAGTGGCAGTATTTGGCATCAGTTCCTTCTTTGGAGGTTTTGATGGCCCATCACTTGCTGCAAAGTTGCTTCCACAGTGTGGGTCATTTCCCAATGGGATGAAAGGAGGGGGTCAGTCCACTTCCCGGTCAGCAGTATCACAGCTAATCAGGGCCTTGATGGTTAAATTGGTTGCCTGCCTCAGTTCAGTAGGAAATCCAAATGCATTCCAACTTAGCCTGTGGGAATATATCAAGCAGCTGTCCCAGAGCAATTTACCCATAAACTTCTCAATAACAGAATTGATGCTGTCTGAGCTCTATCAACCCCTTTTGACATCCAACCAGACAAAACTTAACATCTACCTGTACATTTGCCTTCAAAAGTCTAGTTCATAGAGTCATACCAGCACAGAAACAGACTCTTTGGTCCAACCAGTCCATGCCAAACATAATCCCAAACTAAACTAGTCCCACCTGCCTGCAATTGGGCCCATATTGTTCCAAACCTTTCCTATTCATGTACTTATCCAAATGTCTTTTAATTGTTGTAATTGTACTCACATCCATCACTTCCTCAGGAAGGTCATTCCACATGCGCACCACCCTCTGTGTAAAAGATTTGCCTCATAATTTTCTTTAAAATCGCTCTCATCTCACCTAAAAATGTGCTCCCAGTGTTGAAATCCCCCATCCTAGGGAAAAGCCAACTACCATTAACTCTATCTACACCCCTCATTATTTTATAAAATTCTCTCAGATTGCCTCTCAACCTCCTATGCTTCAGTGAAAAATTTGCAGCCTATCCAGCCTTTCTTTAGATCTCAAACCTTCCATATCTTGCAACACTCTGGTAAATCTCTTCAGAACCCTGTCCAGCTTAATAATATCCCTTCTATAACTCGGCGACCAGAACTGCACACATGATTCCAGCAGAGGCCTCAACAATGTCCTGTACAACCTCAACATGACTTCCCAACTCCTATACTCAAAGGACTGAACAATGAAGGCAAGCATGCCAAATGCCTTTTTAACCAACTTCTGTTTTTGTTCCCGATTTACAGCATCCGCAGTTCTTTCGCCTTTTTAACCATCCTGTCTATATGTGACACAAACATCAAAGAATTACATACCTGCACCCCAGGTCCCTCTGTTCTATAACACTACCCAAGGGCCTACCATCAACTGTATTGAGCCCTACTCTTGTTTGTTGTAACAAAATGCAATACCTCACATTTATCTAGATTGAACTTCGTCTACCATTTTTCAACCCATTGACCCATTTGATCAAGATCCCTTTGTAATCTTGGAAAACCTTCTTCACTGTCTACAATGCCACCAATTTTGGTCATAAAGTCATACCAGCACAGAAACAGACCCTTTGGTCCAAATAGTCCATGCCAAACATAATCCCAAACTAAACTAATCCCACCTGCTTCCTCCTGGCCCATACTTTTCCTATTCAAATACTTATCCAAATGTCTTTTAATTGTTCTAATTCTTCCCACATCCATCACTTCCTCAGGAATTTCATTCCACACGTGAACCACCCGCAGTGTAAAATATTTGCCCACTCAAGTCTTTTTTAAATCTCTGTCCTTTTGCCTTAAAAATGTGCCTCCTGGTGTTGAAATTCCCCAATCCTAGGGAAAAGACAACTACCACTAACTCTATATACATCCCTCATTATTTTATAAACTTCTATAAGGTCACCTCTCAACCTCCTTTGCTCCACTGAAAAAAATCCCAGCCTATGCAGCCTTTCTTGATAACTCAAGCCTTCCAAACCCAGCAACATACTAGTAAATCTCTTCTAAACCCTCTCCAACTTTATATTATCCTTCCTATACTGGAACCAGCATTCCAGAAGAGGCCTTACCAATGTCCTGTACAAACTCATCATAACTTCCCAAATCCCATTCTCAAAAGTAGTGAGCAATGAAGGCAAGTATGCCAAACACCTTTATAACCACCTTGCCTGTACATGACACAAACTTCAAAGAATTATGTACCTGAACCCCTAGGTCCCTCTGTTCTACACACATTTCCCAAGGCCCTACCATTAACAGTATTGAGCCCTACTCTTGTTGTTGTACCAAAATGCAATGCCTTGCATTTATCTAAACTGAACTCCATCTGCCATTTTTAAGCCTATTGACCCATTTGATTGAGATCCCTTTGTAAGCTTAGAAAACCTTCTTCACGGTCTACTATGCCACCAATTTTGGTGTCGTCTGCAAACTTACTAACCATGTCTTCTATATTCTCATCCAGATCATTTACATAGAAATAACAATCGAATGGAGAACACAGAACTGATCTGTGTGGAATCAGCACCTTATTCCACTATCTATGTTGTTTGTACCAATGTGGACCACAACTTCCAGCTGATTCCACCTCCTTCAAAAGGGTGTCCTGCAGCTGCTTTATGATGCCCTTGATCCTGGTGGGAGGGAGCTGATATACCATGGTAAAAAGCACACTTAATGTCACAAAAACATCTGTCTGATCCTCTGACTGTGGAATCTTCGATCATATCTTTACGTAACCCTCTATACACCAGAGACTCATCTCTGACTGCACTCCACCAATGAAGTATCACCTTCACCAGTTTCGAAAACAGAATACAACTGGCAAGCATCAAAGACTCGGAGGACTCCTGCACCACTTGCCTAGCTTTGGTAGACTGCCTGGTAGTTGCCAATTCCCTCTCTGCCTGTACACTTCTAATCTGCAGTGTGACCACCTCTCTATGTGTGCTAAAAAAAGCCAAAAATTGCTGGAGAAACTCAAGTCTGGCAACATCTGTAGAGAGAGAGCAGAGTCAACGTTTCAGGTCCAGTGACCCTTCTTCAGAACTGACCTGAAACATTGACTCTGCTTTCTTTCCACAGGCGCAACAGCTCCTGGCGAATTTGCTCAGGTTAGCTTGAAAACTTGCATCAACCCAGCTTTCTCTCTTCAGCTTGACCTTTGACTCACTGTCAGTTGCCATGATATGAGGCTTTCTAACCAAATCCAATTGCCCATAAGTCAAAAAAATTGCTTTTTTTTAATCTTAAAGCTTGGTGACAAGAATGAAGCTATTCTGATGGTGCTCTCCTAAAAACTTCACACCACAGCCGTTAGTTCACAAATACCTACCTAAATGGCCATTCCAACTCAACCTGCTGGTTGGTATCCTCTGGCCTGCTCGAGCTGAAGCTAACATTCAAACTTTATATTCAATTCAGCACCAAGATAGTCTATTTTCATGTCCAGAGAATCACTAGTCTCAGTCTTCTGTTTATTGAAACTTGCACTGACAACTCCAGATTATTCCTTCAGTGGTTACTGCTCAGACATCTCAAATGCAGGCATTTCAACAAAACTTCAAATAAATCCAGTTTCCACAATCTTTCAAAACGTATGCCCTCTGAGCAATGTTAAATATAAAGATTTGTAACATTGTTGAGCACAGGCTATATATTATCTGTACTAGTAAGGTCGCTCAAAAAGTTCTTTCAGATTGATGATTCGAGGAACCACAGCAAGGAGCTATCCGTTTACAAATTCCTAGTACTAAATATTCATTACTTTGTCTGCCCTTTTTAAATCTGCACCTGTAATAGATATGCAAAACATTTTTAACCTGTTGGCTACTGGTAATGGGGAAAAAAAATCAGCAACAAATTCACAAAGTTTTTTGCTGACAACAATGCAGGTTCTGTTTGAACATTTGCATCAATAACATGTTATTTACTTGCAAAGCACAAATCCGAAAATGTCAGCAAAACGGTGCCATAATGATTTTGCAACTGTTGAGGGATAGGAATAGAGTTCTTTTCTTCAAATCCTTATTCTTGTAACCACCTAGTTGCAAACTCTGTTGATTCAAAAGCTTCAACAATATCTGAATATCTGCAATTTAATTTCACAGTCACTGATCAGGACAGACATTTAAAATTTATAGTCATGGTGTTTTAAATCCCTGTTTCTATGATATTTTCTGGAGGGCAAAAATTATTCATATTGCAATTCTGTACAATTGCCATTTACCGGAAATAGACGAGATGAGACTAAGTAGACTTCGGCACTAGTGTTTTTACAATAAGTCTACAATGACAAATCCTGCAGCTGCTCTAACTTCAAAAAAAATTTAATCAGAGATTTAGAGTTATCATATGGAGCACATTTAACAATCACACTGATTCTCTTAAAAGGATAAATACACATTATTTTGTTGATTCCATTTTTCATTTATTTCTATCCTCCAGACATTTTTCTCTATCTAATCTGCCTCTTCACAGGAGATAATTGAGTGTGATCATCCTCCAGGCGTTCATTTGGTTTCTGTCATCAAGCATTATGTTGCTGATGAAAACATTCACAAAGTAACAGTGCAGCTGTCACAGAATGAATTCAGTTGCACTCAGTGACTAAACAAAGCACAGTTCACAGGTGAAAAAAGCAGCTAAAATTTAGAAACAGCCATCTTACTGGCACAGATTCTTAGTGCCGTTGACATCATCCATACACAACTAAAACTGGAAGCTAGTTCTGACTTGGCCTATATGCATATGTACAGTGCCACTATTGCCTAAGGAACCCTTACTCCATACTCCCCACCCCACACGCTGCTCGCAGCACCACTCAACATCCCATTCTCCACCTCCACTCTACTTCCTCAGCACTCAAGTTTTTCCAACCCAAACAGCCTCCCCCACTTGCTAAATCATAGAAACATAGGAGTTGGGAGCAGAAGTAGGCCAGTGGACTCCTCAGGCCTGTTCCACCATTCATTTTGATCATGGCTGACTACTGAGGTCAATATTCTATGTCCTCCCTCCCTCATATCCCTTTAGCCACACAGAGGTACATCTATCTTCACAAGGCACTGCACCCCACTCGCTTCTTCCCTGGTTGCTTCTCTTGTGACCCCTCACTGCCTCTCTCCAACTCACCACCTTCCTTCAAGGAATGTGAACAGCAAGGAAGCACAGTATTGAACATTATGGAGGCAATGAGAGTCAGGAGTGACCATATCATGATCCCAGGACTTGAATTAATTTAAAACATTTCCTCGGGCGGGGGATTCCAAAACTAGAGAGGTGAAAAGGGAAAGACTTCACAGAAAAAGGACCCGAGGGGTAATTTTTTCAAGCAGAGTGGTGTGTGTATGGAATGAGTGTTGGAGGCAGGTACAGTTATACATTTAAAAAGGTATCTGGATGGGCATATGAATAGGAAGGGTTTAGAAGAATATGGGCCAAATGCTGAGTAACAGGACTAGGGCAGATTGGGATGTCTGGTCGGCGCAGAGCAGAAGGCCCTGACTCCATGCTGAATGACTCTATGACTCATCAGGACAAAATCACAAGAATACCAACACAAGGGGAAAAAAACGTTTATACTGCAAGAGAGGAGAGGAGTGTACTCATTAGTTGGTAAGTGGAATCTGATTTGTGGAAGTGTTACCATGGAGAATACACCAATTAATGCAGATCAGCAGTTAATTACCAGGCCTGGTTTAAATTTTAGCTACCAGTCAAGATGAGTAGAGTTAATTATCCTGATTAGTGCAATATCAAAAACCTTTGATAAAATATCTTTTCCCAGCAATACTCAAGTTCTGTATCAACAAATGAATATTTATAGCTTTATAGTCCACTCCAGAATTGAGGGCATTTTGGAAAATTACAACCAAGGCATTTAGACTGACAAATGAACCATGCGTAGCCAAATAGGATTAGTTTAGAAAAGCACTGTGGTGGGCACAGACATGGTGGGCCAAAGGGCCTGTTCCTGTGCTGTGCTGTACTGTACTATATTCTATGTAATATATCCACTATCCTGACAACGACTTTCTGTAAGCCCCTAGAATGCAGACCATCAGATCCTGAAAACCATCAACCCTTTAATTCCCTTAGCTTTCCTTATAAGCTTTCTTTAGTGACTATGATTGTTTTTAGTTCATCACTCCCGTTCTCGACTATATTTTGATTCTTGGTTTGCTTCATGTCTCTTCTACCATTCTAGCATTTCCTTGCTTTCCATGATTAATTTAATTAATTCCCATGGCATCTATTGGCAAGCACTCTGTTCTACCCTATGGGTTTCTGGAACAGCACATTACTGTTTTGAATGCTTCCAGCTGCTGCTAAAGACCAACAAGGGCATCATGAACTCCTTCAGAATTACCACTGGAGTATAGCGAGGATGCATACTCTTCCTATTCCTTTCCTCTGGCTGATTGATTTCACCATGAGGAAGATGGTGGAAGAGGAAGTAGGTACAGACTTTTGGAATCATATGGCAACATTACCGGTTGATGGAACTTGATGTTCAGGCAACATTGCCTTTTAGGCTGAAGAATGGTGCATGCCATGACCATGGCCACCAACTTGAGAGCAGCGACGACTTTGACTTTGGCATCAGCAATCTATGCATCAAGACCAAGACCAAGACCAAGACCATGATAAATGTAAGGCAAAAATGCTCGCATTTCATTCAGGCAACAGAACATACAGGAACAAACAGTCTTTCCAGGTGAAGCAGCAATTCTTGCAATCTTATGCATTATATTCGCTGCAACCAATGTGGCCTACTCCACACTGGAGAAATCAAACTCAGATTGGGTGATCACTTTGCAGAACACCTCTGGCCTGTAAGCAAGCATGATTCCAACCTTCACGTAGCTGGTCATTTCAACACAGTTTCCTACTCACATGTCCGCTTGTCTGTCCTCTGCATGCTGCAGTGCTCTAGTGAATCACAGCGCAAACTGGAGGAACAACATCTAAATCATCAGACTAGGCACTTAACGTTAAGTCCAGATGGGTGTAGAGTTCAACACCTTGAAATTGTGAACCGACACCCTTTTCTTCTAGTTTTACTTGTTTCATTCTTTATCACCATGTCCTCTCTCTCTTCCCGCCATCCCAATGGGACTGCCTTCTCTTTCAACACCATTGTTCTGGCATTCTCACATTCCAATCACTTAATCCAAAATATCAACATCATTTATCCACCAGCACTCTACACTCCACCTCCGTCACCACCCCTCTCTAAAACTATAGTGTAAATGCTGCTCCCTCCACAGTTCTGTGGAAGAGTCATCTAGACTCGAAACGTTAGCTTGCTCTTTCTCCATGGATGCTGTCTGACATGCTGAGATCAATACACTGATTCCACCATTTGCTCCTATAGAGGGACATCATATACTTCCCTTAGCTAGGAAGGAGATTCTTCATGACCATGGGCAGGAGGGCAACATAGAGTTTGACATGCATACAAGAACTGGCAAAACAGCATCAATCTTTCAATGATAAGAGATAAAAGGTACTGCAGATGCTGGAGAATCCAAGATAACAAGCATGGGGCTGGATGAACACAGCAGGTCAAGCAGCATCATAGGAGCAGGAAAACTCGACGTTTCGGGCCTAAACCCTTCATCAGAAACCCTTTCTGATGAAGGGTTTAGGCCCGAAACGTCGAGTTTTCCTGCTCCTATGATGCTGCTTGACCTGCTGTGTTCATCCAGCCCCATGCTTGTTATCTCAATCTTTCAATGGTTTCACTGAATCTGATCATCCAACACTATCAACATAACCAGGAAGCTGTGACCGTACATATCTGTAGTGGTATCAAAAGCAATCTATGCCATCAAGATATGGAAAATAACATTTGATGGCATAAGTTGACTATCTTCCACCAGCATTGCCTATGCAAGATCCTGGGCATTACTTGAAAAATCAAAATCTAAATGAAAAAGTGCTGTAGAGAACTCATGAAAAGCAGCCAATGCATTACTTTACAAAGAGATGGTTGAGACTGGCAAGATACATGTTTTACCTCCCAGACATAAGGCACATGATTTAGCAGTAGATTGGCTAGCCCCATTGGACATGGTCAGATGGAAGTAGACAAAGAATACCAACAAATTACCCAAGGAGAGCCTTCAAGAATGTAACAAAATATGAGCTGCAGTGAAAGGCATCATGATGGAGCATGACTGGTGGAATTAAATCTAAAGTAACTAAGACCTTGAAAGCATCAGCTCACCGTTTTTATCCTGTTTCTTGAATACTCACTATCCGCTATTCCGTTATTCAATAGGATTGTGGCCAATCAGACAGACATTCTTCATGTTCACTTTCCTGCTCTTCCCCAGTAAACCTTGAATCCCTACTGCTCAAGATTTTATGTATCTGAGCCTTAAATATACATAAGGAGTCTGCTCCCACAGTTCTCTGTGGCAAAGAGTTCCAAAAACCCACACCCCTCAGAGAAGAAATTCCTCCTCATCTCAGTCTTAACCTACTGACTGTTGCTCGGAGACTATACCCTCTGGTCTTAGACTGTTCCAAGAGGAGAAATATCCTCTCATTTACCTTGTCAAGCTCCTTAAAAATTCTGTATGTGCTAATAAAATAACATCTCATTCTTCTAAATTTCTATGAGTAGAGTCCCATTTTTAACCTTTGCTCACAAGACAATCCTTCCATATGAAGGACTGGCCTAGTGAACCTTCTCTAAGCTCCCTCCAACGAAACGATATCTTCTTAAACAAGGGACTAAAACTACTCACAGTATCTTTCTTCATCAAAGGAATAAATCTTTGTAATTAAACGTTGCCTCAAATGCCTGCCATTGCTTCTCTACCTAGCTTTCCATTCCAATTTAGTCAAATCTGCCTTCAAACACAAGAAATCGTATTAAGTACAAGACATTAGTTTCAGGGGTAAATTTCTTGTTCTCAAATTGAATATGGAATTTTATCATGTTATGATCAATTTTATTGACAGCATCCTTTACAATGAGATCTTTTGTTAATCCTGTCTTATTACACATTAACAGGTCCAGAACAACCTATTCTTCGGTTGGTTCCAGAACTTACTGTTCTAAGAAACTGTGCCAAATATACTATGAATTCATCCTGCACTTCACTTTTGTCAATTTGATTCAATTAAATAATTAAAAATATTAAAATTGCCCACCAATATTTTGTGATTGTTCTTACAAGTCCCCATTAATTCCTCAATTTATACTCTATCCTACAGTGTAGCCACACTCAAGGGGCCTACAAAACATTCAGCACCAGAGAGTCCTTGGGTCCAGTCAGGTCCAGCAATGAATAGATGTTTAAACCTGAACCATTTGGACTCAAACAGGCAATGTCAGAGACCTTACTCCAAACTTAATTTCTCCAATTTCTGAATCTAAATCACTTTCATAATGGAGCCTACTGTATTCCCCTCAAATCTGCCATAACTATTTTAATGAGAAGAAGTGTTTCTTATCATTTATCTACTTTTTTATCCAATCCCACGACTTATCCTGAATTCACCAGAACTTTGAATTTATTGTCATTTTATAAAGTTTAAAAGCAATCCATAATGAAAGTTACTAAAAGATGCTAAAAGTTCCACCAAGAAGCTTATGCTTTTCTTCCTTTATTTCTTTGCAGAAGTCTACCAAAGCAGACACGGTATAATGGAAAGTTGTTTACAATAGTTGCAGTTTGTGTCATTGGTTCTGTTGTTTTCCAGTCGCAGCTGCATGATCACATCCCACTTTGGCCACATTCACAGACATTTTAGTTCAAAAGTAAATATCACAGTTAAACCAAACATTAACAGAAAGAGTAAAAAAAGAATTATTTCTCCTTTAGAAAATGAATTGCAAGATCCTTTCAAAGCTAATATTAAAAGCTCACGGCTTTCACTGACTTTAAAAAGGAAGCCAATCGCTGATAAGCTATCATTTGTAAAGTCAGTAATCTGACGAAGTCAGTCATACTTCTGACTACATATAAAATGGGAGGAAGTTCTATTTTGAAAATGCAAAATATACCAAAGACAGTATTAAATAAATGCTAACAAACCACAGAATTAAAATCCTACTACTCCTGAATGCAGTGATTGAAGGGTGTAGGAAATAGTCACAAATTTACCAGACCTTGAGATTTTAAACCCTTGCCTTCATAACAAGGACATCAACAAGCAAGATATGATAACAGTGGACAGTGACAGACAAATGGCAGATGACTGGTGCTGGCTAAGACCTCTGGAAGCTGACTGTTTGGTTGTGGGTGGAGGTTGGTTAGAAGAAATGTGGAGAGACAAAATTCACTTGGTTGAGAAGAGGGACAGGGAAAGCAGTGGCCAGTGAATCCTACACCTTATGAACCATTGTCTTAACCTGCAGCAGGTGTTGCAAAGACAACCACGCCAGAGTGGGTCTCCCAAGCCATACCAAGGAGCAAACATTATCCCATGAGATGGAAAGCTGCCAATCAATTCCCCAAGACAGTACATTTTTCTTTCCTTTAATCAATACTTACCTGTTAAAAAAAAAGCTCAAAGGAAATAGAATTGTTCACAGAACATTTTAACTCAATTAATAAAAATTATGGAATAATTCAGTATAGCTTGGACTCACAGAAGTATTTTGCCTCAACTTCAACACAAATTCTCTCACGTGTACACATTGCTACAGTTAGGTTTCTACCTCCAATTCCAAACTCTTGAACAAAGCCAAACATCCCAAGTTAGAATACATCAAATTCACTTGTAATATAGTTCCTCCCACAGAGTGGAAGGAGTTTGGTTACCAGCAAAGACTTGTGATCTATTCAGAACAAGCGTATTGCATAGAACTCCAAATTTACATATGGCTTGTAACTGAGCAAGCATTGCAGAATGCATGGTGTACTTATAATTACAACTAGCTAGTTATAATGTAAGTGGATCCAAAACATTAAATACATAAAGAAATTTGTACTTTTTTTGGAAAAGCACTGACAAAGAGAACTTGTGTCTAGAGCATATTTGAGCCATTCATTCCTTTAAGTATTAATCATTGCTATTTTAGCATTCATTTGATATAACAAAGCAGAAAGGCAGAATAATTCTACGCAGATTATAAGTTACACGAATCAAATGAGCAAAATGGAGATCAATAGAAGGCTTTCTTAAAGTCACAATCACAGGAAGTCATGATTAAAGACGGAGAATTCCCAGGAGATCAAGAGGGCAAGCTACTACTTGAGGGCAAGGGAATTATAGAATATTTGATATAAAATTACACATTTTGCTTCAAACTTTACAGAGTAGGCAGATATCTGCATCATAAGAATGGAATAGATGACATGGGTTTTCACAGAAGTATTTAATCAAGTAGCAGATGCAATCATCGCAGCAAAAGAAATATATATTTTGCAATTAATAAGAAGGAAACAACATGTACATTCACAACAACATTTTAAGTGGTATCAGAGATAAAAGGTACTGCAGATGCTGGAGAATCCGAGATAACAAGCATGGGGCTGGATGAACACAGCAGGTCAAGCAGCATCATAGAATTCTGATGAAGGGTTTAGGCCCGAAACGTCAAGTTTTCCTGCTCCTATGATGCTGCTTGACCTGCTGTGTTCATCCAGCCCCATGCTTGTTATCTAACATTTTAAGTGGAGTCATTCAATGAGTGCCAGAACAATAGAAAACTGAGGTTTCAACTTTTAAAAGAAAGAAATGTACCAGTATATAAACGTTCAACTTGAGCAGGAATCTAGGAAGATTATAATGCTGTTGTATGCGCAGTTTTGGATGCCTTGACAGCAAAGTAAAGTGCAGCACAGATTCAGGAGGAAACTGAAGTTGTTATTTCTCTCCCCACCACTGCAGCCTCCACGACACCCAATTAGATAGCCTATAGGTGACCTGATACAGCTCTTCAAAGTTATAACAGATAATTAGAAAGCAATTAATGACAGTTTGATAGGTTACATGACATATTTATCAGAAGTTAAATGGGAGGTAACAAAAATTAGTCATTAGTATGAAACGTTCCAGCAGCAAGTGTCAGGAAACTATGTTATGAACCAGACCAAAACCCCTCAAAATATATCATGGAGATAGCCTAGATCCTAACTTTTATCTTATTTAAAAGGGAAATGTAAGGCGCTGTGTTCCAGATGTGATTTTAATTGGCCAAAATACAAGCCTTTAAGCAAAGCACACTTTAAGCAAAACACACTATGGTTAAAATACAAACAAAAATTAGCATAACTTTAACTCTATTAAAAGACTTAATAAAATAATATTATTTAACTACTACTCATCAACTGTTCCAAGAAAGCAGCATCTCATAAACACACCCTTGGCAAAAGCAAATTCAGCAAAACAGATTTCCCTCACTTGCTATTTCCTACAGTCCAGATAAAAGGAAAACAAAACAAAAGAATGAATCCAGCAGCAGAGACAGTACTCAGGTTTTTTTTTGCCAGAGCAGAGAAAGGGCTGTATCTAGCAATTTCAATTCCAAAAACCCCAACTTCAACAACTGAAAGCAAAACTACAATCCCAGGTCTGCGTCACTCTACCCACTCATGCTTCTTTTGTCTAATATTTTTTTAAAAAGCCCCAAGCTATTTACTCTTTTTTTCCCATGGAGTAGACACTGGGACTCCAGATTGACAACATTCCCCCCCACCCAAACCTTCAATAGGAATAGAATAGAACAAATCTCTCTTAAAAGACACATGTCCCAAATACTTAATGATAAATTTGACATACATTTGCAAAATAAAATTATTAAATGAAATGGGAAGCAAGCAGACCAACAGAATTAGACTCATGGAAAAAGGAGGACACAAGTTAATGGGGCCAAATGACCCATTTTTCTGCTGCAGCCTTCTATACTGGCTGACACAAAGTGCAACAATTTCAACTAATAAATCTGCCCACAGACAGATAAAGCTGCAACTAATTTATCAAGCAACTACTTTCGGAGTAACAATCTACCACAAGGAAAGTTGTCTTAATATGAATAGCAAAATGATGATAAAAATTCATGATAAATATGATCAGTGCTGACCACAACATACTTTTAAAAACATTCATAAAATCATATTCTCATTCATTTTCCCGAGTTTTTATAATGGAACTTGCATGCATGACTTAATTCCACACTCAAGCACGAAGCTGATATTATGATCAAACAGTGCAGTTTGAAGGCAAGTCACAACTAGATAACTACTGTGCCAGTTTTAGGGATTAAATTCCAAGCACAATCTTAAAAGCTATCAAAGTAGGTAAAGTAAACATGCCTCTTTTGTAGCATACAGTTAGCTATTCAGTCAGGCTAAGGCAAAAGACAAAAAGAAAACTGAAGAATAATGAACACTGATAAAAATAGCTGAAATCCAATATTAAAGAGAAAATAAAGAGAATTGTACAATAGCATTTACAATGGATATTCAGTGTATACTGTGCAGAGGTATCTTTAAAAGTAAAAGATGCTACATTGGATACTTCTTGATAGAAGGCAGTGTGGAAATATGGCGAACAAGTTGGCTGAAGTATTGAAAACAGTATTGGTGAATGGATATACTTCTAAATGGAGGATATAAGACAACATTTGCATTTTAAGTTGGCTGAATTTTGTGTTTTATTGGTTAAGTCAAAGTTGCAACGGGTTTTTGGAGGATTTGTCGCCATGAGCCCTAGTGCATTTTCTCGCCTTCTCTTACGAAATTCACCTTCTTAATTGGCTATCCCATCCCTTGGTGTCGCTCATGTATGACTTCTGCTCCATCTTAATACAAGGCCTTTCCACAACAACGTGTCATTACCGGATATCCAACAAAACACTGACATCCCTTGCACCCACGCCAGCTTTTAAAATGGCAGTATGCCTGACACTTCATAGCTGCCCTGCTTGGTCATGAACAGAGCTGGAAGTCATTAGAGCAGGTGAAGATGATACCTTGTTTCTCCTGGTGGCGGGTGGGCAGAGGAGGCCATGCCACGAAATCCTGCCAGCTTGGACAAAAGTAATCACCTGGGTCAGTGCCATCTCTGGGAGGGGGAGGGCTGCCGTGGGAACAATCAGCAATAGAAGCCCCATTCTCAACATCCAAGGATGACAGTACAAGAGGAAGCATCAATAAAGCTGCCTCCTACATCCCCTACCAGCCCAAATACTGACTGTGGTGGGAACTGCAGTGGTTGGAAGGGAGAGCATGTAATCTGGTGAGCACCTCACTTCGACAGATCTGCAGCTGACTGAAGAAAGGAACACCCAAGCCATTGGATCTCTGAGGACAGCCAGAGACCATACACCTGCTCAACTCCTAGCAGGAGTGGACCCTGTACTTTTGGCAATCAGGGATTATATACAATGCATAGGGAGGAACAACAGGGGCAGAAAAGCATTTGGGATGCAACAGTCCTCACTTCCCAGAACTTCCATTTGTGTGTTGAGCAAAGCTATCATCTGTCTTCTTCCAACAGCAGGTTGGTGGTTGTCAGTGGGAGTCAGGCCCAGCACCTTCAGGGATTGCTGGAGAGCTGCACACATCGACATTCTGTCACATCATCCAATGGTCCCCAGGATGGAAGGCATATCAACAGGGGAACGGGATCCCTGTCCAGATAAACCCTTTTCACAAGGAAGCAGCACAGTGCTAGCAGCCAGCCACCATGACGAGCAGCCATACCGAAACCCCTTGTCAGTTTGCAGTCAGGACACTATAGAGATGGCCAGGTCCTCCACCTCACCCTGCCTGAGGACGGTCAACTTGTCTATGACAAGGCAACTCTCGGCATATCTGGCTCACCTAGACACCTGGCTCACCCTGCTAAACCTCCAGGTCAACAGCCTCTACAGCAGAGCAGGCTCCCTCCATACCAACTGCAGAACCAGACAGCGCCCTTAGAGATGGTGACAGAGAATGAAAGAAGATATATTGAGTGCACTTAGGTGGCACAGGTGAAGGAGGATTTCTTATTATTGGAATTGTGAACATAAATGATTGACTTTAACTCAGATATTTTTAAATCAACCTGTTCAGTGATGTAATGGCACACATCCTGAGTAGGTGGAAGCTGAAACTGAGCCTCCTGGCTCAGACATAGGAATATTACCACTGTGCCACAACAGCCCTTCATGCATGTGCTTTTGAATCCCCCCAGCTAAGTGCACAACATTTCGTTACACCATCCAGCAGCCGTTAACGGGCATACAACAGTCTTCATGGATTCAGTTTTGAGATCTTACCACATAAGCTGCAAGCAGAGGGAACAATACGTACATATGCAATTGAATGTTGCTGACACATTTAGCCATCCTGGATGAAGATCCCTAGTGATTGGATCCCTCCGTGAGCAACTGTGTACCTGCCAAACAGTTGTCCACCAGTGGCTGTGCCAGGGAGGTGTCGCAAACAGTGAGGGTCAATGCTATAGAATAGGCCAGGGAGCATACAACATATTTGTCTGTATAATAGACCTTTCAGGAGCTGTTTATCTATGTTCTCCCCCACCACCTGATGCCCCCTTCATAACTTCACCGTGACTTCTCCAGACCCTGCAGCCCTTATTTCAAAGACTAAGCTGCCAATGCTCAATAGCACAGCTGTGGCTACACTTTAACCTCTGACTACTGCTCCTCAGTTCCCAAGGGCCAACCCTCCACTGATATCACTGGAAAGCTCCAGGAAAGACATGTCCAGCTCCTGACTGAAGCCTACGCATCTCCCCGACTACATCTGCCCTAACCTGAGATGCAGTGCTCCAGAGCTAATTGCATTCCACTCCCTAGACAGAGCCATTGATGCCCTAACCAAGACCCCCACGACTTGATCTTGGCCAAGTCACCTGGACTAGTACAGGAAGTTGCCCTTGACTTACTGTGCAAGACCCCTGACTGACCGGTGTCTCTGCAGAATTCATTTGCGGACTATTCATGCCTGCTTTCTGCACATGCAGAATGTTGACGCTGTGTAAACTGCTGGCACATGGTGTGGGTGTGAAATCAGTCTAGCACACTGCCTTACAGCAAGGTGTGCGCCCCATACTGGGAGCTGCTTAGCAGCAAGGCAAATTGCATGTTTATATAACTGCACTAATTGGCAGAGCATGGCCAGTCAAGGTAGAGATACCCACTCAGAGGCAGTGTGTACTGTCTACAAGATGCCTTGCAAAAATTCACCAAAGATCTCCAGGCAGCACCTTTGAAACCCACAACCACTACCATCTAGAAGGACTACAGCAGCAGATACGTAAGAACACCACCACCAGAAAGTTCCCCTCCAAGTCACTTACCGTTCTGATTTGGAAATGTGTGTCATGGTTACTATACGGTGGTTGGGTCAAAAATCCAGAAAATTCCTCCCGAAGGGAATTGTGGTCAACCTACAACACATGGATCGCAGTAACTTGAGAAGGCAGCACACCAGCAGCTTCTAAAGGGCTTGTATGGACGTGCAGTAAATGCTGTCCAGCTAGTGATGCCCAAGTCCTAGAGTGAATATAAAATGACCTAAACAATGATTTAGTTTTTAATTTGTGGCTCAGAAATTTCACATCCATCCAATTCATGAATGTTCTTTAGAGAAGGAAATCTGTCGTCATTGCTTGGTTTGGCCTACATATGACCTGAGACAAGAGAATAATTTGGTTGACTGCCCTCTGAAATGGCCTAGCAAGCCACTCAATTGTATCACATCATTATGAGATCTAAACAAGGGAACAAAACAGATAGTCCAACAGGCATCGATTTTGGCAGCGTAAACTGAAATGATAAATACAGCCATGTCAATCCTCTAAACATCTCCTTGCCAGCATCTGGAAGCCTGTGCCAAATTTTGGAGATCTGTCCCACAGGCCAGTCAAGTAACAACAGTTATGCTCATGGAATTGAACTTTACAGACAAGGCCCAGACATCTCAAATCACCCTTCCAGGTTATATGGTGTCCCTCTGGCAAGACAGGTCTAATGCAGATAGCAGCACAGTGCTATACAATTGGATATAAGTTGTATGGGAGTCATCAGCATAGTTTTTGAACCCCACGGTGTCCCATAGAATCAGGTCAAACAGAGGCAAGGAAACCTGCAGATTAATAACTAACTCATGCCCACCCCTCCACAATAGCAGGTAAATGTCACCTCAAAACAACAGAGAAGCTAGCCTTCTTCTCTTGACTTCATTAGCATCGCCATTGCTCAACCTTGCCTATTTATCAATATTCTGTGAGGATTACCACAGAACTGAAACTGAAATAGACCAGCTGTATAAAATATTATGGATACAACAGAAGGTCAGAAGTTGGGAATTCGACCGTCAGTAACTCATCTCCTGTTTGTCCGAAGCTGGTCCACTATCTACAAGGCAGACGTCAGGAGTGTGATGGAATACTCCCCACTTACCTGGATGAGTGCAGCTCCGACAACACTCAAGAAGCTTGACACCATCCAGAAGACAGCAGCCTACTTGATTGGCACCTCATTCACCCCTTTCAATATTTACTGGCTTCACTACCAACACACTGACAGACAGTGTGCGTATAAGACAACTCAAAGGTGCTTTTGACTGCACTTCCCCTACCTGCGACCTCTAAAACCTAGAGGGACAAGTAGCAGATGCATGGAAACACCACCATTTGAAAGTTCCTCTTCAAGTCACACACCATCTTCACATGAAACCATTGCATCGCTCCTTCACTCTCATTGAGTCAAAATCCTGCGAGTCCCTAACAGCACTGTACTTACAGCCCAAGGAATGCAGTTATTCAAGAAAGTAGCTCTCCACTTTCTCCAGGGCAATTAGCAATGAGCAATAAATGCTAGCCTAACCACAGATACTCACATCCTATGAATGAAAAGAGGTTACTGGAAAGGTATTTGTGATCAATACTGAAATGGAGTCTCAGCATCTTGCCATACTGTAACTTCCAGTAAACTTGTTTCCTATGACCCACAAGCAATAGAAGAGGGACCTCTGTTTGTTCAGACACCAAGCAGGAGTTCTTGAAGTCTGGAATCACTGGAGATAGTTATGGAGTTCATGAATAAGAAATATGCAGGCTGAAGACTTCTAAGTACAGGGTGTGGGATCACAGGATCTTTGATGAAGGGGAAAGTGAAAAAATGTCTGAGAAAGGAGATCCTAAGGTCCAGCAGAACACACACCACAGCTTTGCACAATTTGAAGTGCACAGCATTCCAATATGCTCTCCTGGACTGAACTGGAAGAATGCCATTACTAAATGTGCACAATTTTAAAAGAGTCATACCAACACAGAAACAGACCCTTCGGTTCAAGTAGTCCATGCCAAACATAATCTCAAACTAAACTAGTCCCACCTGCCTGCTCCTGGCCTATACCTTTCCTATTCATATACTTATCCAAATGTCTTTTAATTCTTCCCACATCAGTCACAATTTCATTCCACATGCGAACCACCCTGTGTAAAAAAGAAAAAATTGTCCCCTCATGTTCTTTCTTAAATCTCTGTCCTTTCACCTTAAAACTATGCCTCCTGATCCTTAAAGAATACTTGGTAAAGCGCCCTTAAGTAAATTTCTATACAATGAAACAATAAGCCAATAAATCTACTGTTAGTGAGATGGGCTGCTTCTATTATTCTAAAAGTTCACAGCAAAAACAACATATATTCCCAACATGACTGAAGTATATGCTTCAAGAATTCCATCAGCTGTGTCTTTTATAATCTTTGAAAAAAAACACACAGAAACTCAAATACCCATAGGAAAAGAGGACACACCAATTGATACTATTGACGTAGAGATTGGAAACTGGAAAATTTTTACTAACAGAGTATAACTTACTTTTATTCATTCATGGGATGTGGGTGTTGCTGGTAAAGACAGCATTTATTGTCCTCGAGAAGGTGATGGCAAGCTGCTTTCATGAACCACTGCAGCACTGGTGAAGCCATCACTGCCTCAAAATCCAGGAACAATGAAGCAACAGTGAGTGATACAAGTCAGGGTGAATAGAATAGAACATCCTTTATTGTCATGTGTACACAAGTACAGAAGTACAGGAGTACAGTGAAACATTTTCCAATGTCACCTCTTATGGTGCCACCTCGGGTACAAGTATTAGATACAAAAGAGGAATAAAAATAAAAGTAACAATGTGTGGAGCTGGATGAACACAGCGGGCCAAGCAGCATCATGGGAGCAGGAAAGCTGATGTTTCGGGTCGAGACCCTTCTTCAGAAATGGGGGAGCGGAAGGGGATTCTGAAATAAACAGGGAGAGGGGGGAGACAGATTGAAGATGGATAAAGGAGAAGATAGGGATAGGTGGAAAGGAGACAGACAGGTCAAACAGGCGGGGTTGGAGCCAGTAAAAGGTGAATGTACATGGGGAGTTAAGGAGGGGATAGGTCAGTCCAGGGAGGACGGACAGGTCAAGGAGGCGGGATGAGGTTAGTGGGTAGGAGATGGGGGTGGGGCTTGAGGTAGGAGGAATGGTTAGGGAGATGGGGATGAGCTGGGCTGGTTTTGGGATGCGGTCAGGGGAGGGGAGATTTTGAAGCTTGAGAAGTCCACATTGATACCATTGGGCTGCAGAGTTCCCAAGTGAAATATGAGATGCTGTTCCTGCAGCTTTCGGATGGCATCATTGTGGCATTGCAGGAGGCCCAGGATGGACATGTCGTCCAAGAAGTGGGAGGGGGAGTTGAAATGGTTCGCGACTGGGAGGTGTTGTTATTTGTTGCGAACCGAGCTTAGGTGTTCTGCAAAGCAGTCCCCAAGCCTCCGCTTGGTTTCCCCGATGTAGAGGAGGCCATAACGGGAACAGCGGATATAGTATACCACATTAGCAGATGTGCAGGTGAACATCTGTTTGATGTGGAAGGTCTTCTTAGAGCCTGGGATGGGGGTGAGAGGGAGGTGTAGCACTTGCTCCGGTTGCAGGGAAAAGTGCTGGGGGTGGGGCTGGAGGGGCGCGTGGAATGGACAAGGGAGTCACGGAGAGAGAGTGGTACCTCCGGAAAGCAGGTAAGGGTGGGGAGGGAAAAATGTCTTTAGTAGTGGGGTCAGATTGCAGATGGCAGAAGTGTCAGAGGATGATGCGTTGGATTTGGAGGTTGGTGGGGTAGTACGTGAGGATGAGGGGGATTCTGTTTTGGTTGTTATTGCGGGTAGCGGGTGGGAGGGATGAGTTGCGGGAAATGCGAGAGACACGGTCAAGGACATTTTCGACCACTGTGAAGGGGAAGTTGCGGTCCTTGAAAAATGAAGACATCTGGGATGTCCGGGAGTGGAATGCCTCATCTCGGGAGCAGACGCGGTGGAGGCGAAGGAATTGGCAATAGGGGATGGCCTTTTTGCAGGAAGGTGGGTGAGAGGAGGTGTATTCTAGGTAGCTGTGGGAGTCGGTAGGCTTGAAATGGATATCGGTTTCCAGGTGGATGCCAGAGATGGAGACAGAGAGGTCCAGGGAGGAGACAGAGGTATCAGAGGTGGTCCAGGTGAACTTAAGGTTGGGGTGGAAGGTGTCCGTGAAGTGGATGAACTGTTCGAACTCCTCATGGGAGCACGAGGTGGCGCCGATACAGTCATCGATGTAATGGAGGAAGAGGTGGAGGATAGGGCCAGTGTAGCTTTGGAAGAGGGACTGTTCCATGCATCCTACAAAGAGGCAGGCATAGTTTGGGCCCTTGCGGGTACCCATGGCCATCCCCTTTGTCTGTAGGAAGTGGGAGGAATTGAAGGAGAAGAAGAAGTTGTTGAGGGTGAGGATGTGTTCGGCTAAGCGGGTGAGCGTGTCAGTGGAGGACGACTGGTCGGGCCTGCGGGACAGGAAGAAGCAGAGGGCCTTGAGGTCATCTGTATGGGGAATGCAGGTGTATATGGACTGGACGTCCATGGTAAAGATGAGGTGTTGGGGACCAGGGAATTGGAAGTTTTGGAGGAGGTGGAGGGTATGGGTGGTGTCACGGACATAGGTAGGGAGTTCCTGGACCAAGGGGGAGAAAATGGAGTCGAGATAGGTGGAGGTAAGTTCGCTGAGGCAGGAGCAGGCGGAGACAATGGGCCGACCAGGGCAGTCAGGTTTATGGGTTTTGGAAAGGAGATAGAAATGGGCGGTGTGGCTTTGGGGAACGATGAGGTTAGAGGCTGTGGGTGGGAGGTCATCTGAAGTGATGAGGTAGTGGATGGTTTGGGAGATGAGGTTTGGGATCATGATCAAGGGGCCGGTAAGAGGAGGTGTCAGAGAGCTGGCGTCTGGCCTCAGCCATGTACAGGTCAGTGCGCCATACGACAACTGCGCCTCCCTTGACCGCGGGTTTTATGGTGAGGTTGGGATTGGAGCGGAGGGCTGCACATTCTGTGGGGGAGAGGTTGAGGCAATCGATGTCTCCACGGCAGTTAGAGATGAAGAGGTCGAGGGAGGGTAGGAGGCCTCCGCCTCCGCACTTAATTCTTTAACCATGAGCCTAACCGTCCCTCTACTGACCTCTTCTCCTGCCTCCAACACACCCCCTCCTCCTGGACACCACCCCAAGGCCTCCTGCCCTCCCTCGACCTTTTCATTTCCAACTGCCGTCGAGACATCAATCCCCTCAACCTCTCCACCCCTCTCATCCACTCCAACCTCTCCCCCACAGAACATGCAGCCCTCCGCTCCAATCCCCACCTCACCATAAAACCTGCGGACAAGGGAGGCGCAGTTGTAGTATGGCGCAATGACCTCTACATCGCTGAGGCCAGACACCAACTCTCTGACACCTCCTCCTACCACCCACTTGATCATGATCCCACCCCCGACCACCAAACCGTCATCTCCCAAACCATCCACTACCTCATCACTTCAGGAGACCTCCCACCCACAGCCTCCAACCTCATCGCTTCCCCAACGCTGCACCGCCCATTTCTATCTCCTTCCCAAAATCCACAAACCTGACTGCCCTGGTCGACCCATTGACTCCATCTGCTCCTGCCCACTGAATTTATCTCCACCTATCTCGACTCCATTTTCTCCCCCTTGGTCCAGGAACTCCCTACCTACATCCGTGACACCACCCATACCCTCCAACTCCTCCAAAACTTCCAATTCCCTGGTCCCCAACACCTCATCTTTACCGTGGACGTCCAGTCCCTATACACCTGCATACCCCATACAGATGGCCTAAAGGCCCTCCGCTTCTTCCTGTGCCGCAGGCCTGACCAGTCCCCCTCCACTGACACGCTCATCCGCTTAGCCGAACTCATCCTCACCCTCAACAACTTCTCTTTCAATTCCTCCCACTTCCTACAGACAAATGGGATGGTCATGGGTACCCACATGGGCCCAAGCTATGCCTGCCTCTTTGCAGGATGCATGGAACAATCCCTCTTCCAAAGCTACACTGGCCCTAAACCCCACCTCTTCCTCTATTACATCGATGACTGTATTGGCGCCGCCTTGTGCTCCCACGAGGAGCTCGAACAGTTCATCCACTTCACGGACACCTTCCACCCCAACCTTAAGTTCACCTGGACCATCTCCGATACCTCCCTCTCCTTCCTGGACCTCTCTGTCTCCATCTCTGGCATCCACCTGGAAACTGATATCCATTTCAAGCCTACCAACTCCCACAGCTACCTAGAATACATCTCCTCTCACTCACTTTCCTGCAAAAAGGCCATCTCCTTTTGCCAATTCCTTTGCCTCCACCGCATCTGCTCCTGCAATGAGTCATTCCACTCCCGGACATCTCAGATGTCCTCGTTTTTCAAGGACCGCAACTTCCCCTCCACAGTGGTCGAAGATGCCCATGACTGTGTCTCTCGCATTTCCCGCAACTCATCCCTCACACCCCCTCCCCACAATAACAACCAAAACAGAATCCCCCTCGTCCTCACGTACCACCCCACCAACCTCCGGATCCAACACATCATCCTCCGAAACTTCTGCCATCTGCAATCTGACCCCACTACCAAAGATATTTTTCCCTCCCCACCTTTATCTGCTTTCCAGAGTGACCACTCTCTCCGCGACTGCCTTGTCCGCTCCACACTCCCCTCCAGCCCCACCTCACCCGGCACTTTTCCCTGCAACCGCAGGAAGTGCTACACCTGCCCCTACACCTCCCCCCTACCCCCCATCCCAGGCCCTAAGAAGACCTCCCACATCAAACAGATATTCACGTGCACATCTGCTAATGTGGTATGCTGTATCCGCTGTTCCCGTTATGGCCTCCTCTACATCGGGGAAACCAAGTGGAGGCTTGGGGACTGCTTTGCAGAAAACCTAAGCTCGGTTCGCAACAACTATACCTCCCAGTCACGAACCATTTCAACTCCCCCTCCCACTTCTTGGACGACATGTCCATCCTGGGCCTCCTGCATTGCCACAATAATGCCACCCAAAAGCTGCAGGAACAGCATCTCATATTTCACTTGGGAACTCTGCAGCCCAAGGGTATCAATGTGGACTTCACAAGCTTCAAAATCTCCCCTCCCCTGACTGCATCTCAAAACCAGCCCAGCTTATCCCCGCCTCCCTAACCATTCCTCCCACCTCAAACCCCACCCCCATCTCCTACCCACTAACCTCATCCCGCCTCCTTGACCTGTCCATCCTCCCTGGACCGATCTATCCCCTCCTTAACTCCCCACCTACATTCACCTTTACTGGCTCCAACCCCACCTCTTTGACCTGTCTGTCTCCTCTCCACCTATCTTCTCCTTTATCCATCTTCTATCGACCTCCCCCTCTCTCCCTATTTATTTCAAAATCCCCTTCCCCTCCCCCATTTCTGAAGAAGGGTCTCGACCCAAAACGTCAGCTTTCCTGCTCCTATGATGCTGCTCGGCCTGCTGTGTTCATCGAGCTCTACACCTTGTTATCTCAAATTCTCCAGCATTGGCAGTTCCTACTATCTCTAAAAACAAAAGTAGTTGCATTACTTTACAGTGCTTAAAGAATAAGTTAGAAAAACGGTATAGTTATGCTACAAGATTGAGAGAAACATGCAAGTGCATGTGTAAAATGCATCCTCTGGGTGATTGAAGGTCACCGGTTTAGGAGGCACTGTCAGAGAACTTGCTGCAGTATATCTTTTTAAGCACTGGCAACTGCTACCATGGTGCATCATGACTGTGGCTTGTAGTTGGTGGTTGGGTGTTGGCGGTTGAAATGAATCACTTACTGCAGAATACTCAGTCTCTGATCCGATGTAATCAAGGACTCAAGTGATTGGTTTATTTTATGTTAAATGATAAACCCCTATCCACTTTCCCTCAGGCTTTGATTTTGATGTGGGGTAAAAATTTGTTGTGGCCATGCTTTTAACTATCAAGGAGCAATGGCTAGATCCTCATTGGAAATAGTCATTAACTAACATTTGTACTGCACAAATTTTACTTGTGAACTTAGCAGCCCAAGTTCAAAGGTTGTCCACTTCTTGCTACATGCAGGTGGAAGGCTTCATTATCTGAAGAGTTGTAAGCACTGCTCAACTATTAGCAAACATCTCCATTCTGATCTTTTGATGACCGACTGCATATTGATGAAGCAGTTGATAATAGTTGGGCCTGCAACACTGCTCTAAGGAACTCTTGCAGCAATATTTCAAAGGACTGAAGTAATTGATCTCTGACAAACACAACCAACTTTGTACTAGGTATTACCCCAACCAGTGGACAGTTCTCTCGATTGCCTTCGGCTTGTTTTACTAGAGCGCTTTAATACAATATTTGATCAAATGTCGTTTTGCTGACATCTGGAATTCACTTTGCTTGTTCATTTTTGGACAAAAGCCATTAGGAGGTCTACGGATGACTATAATGTTGGCAGAACACAAACATAGCACCATTGAGTATATTAATGGTGAGTAAGTATATACTGCCGATAGCTCTGGTAACCATATCTTCCTGATGAGAATAGGCTAATAGGGTGGTTTTGGTGATGCATCTTGTGCACATATATGGACAATTTTCCATTTTGTTGAGCAGATGCTAGCACGTTAGCTCTACTAAACAGTTTGGTTAGATGGGCAATTAATTCTGGGATACATGTCGTCAGGACTGTAGCTGAAATATTGTCAGGGTACATTCATTGCTGTATTTAGTGTGTTCAGATGTTTCTCCATATCACATGGAATGAGTTGAATTTACTGAATACTGATTAGGGACAACAATAAGTCAGTGAGATAGAGTATGGCTACTTCAACTCTTTTCACTGTATGTTTTGTAAAAATGCAACTGACAATCATTTACATTCTATTCTAAATCTGGTTGAAAATGGCTGCAAATGCTTCAGCATTTTTTAAAAAAAAAAACGAAGATGCAGGGTTCTGCTATCATTTAAGATGTGGTCATATGTGATGCCTTGGTTAAACTCCGTTGGTTAGGAATTTAATTTTTTTAATCATCATTCATGATTGAATGTAGCAGGTTGACAGAGGTTTGACCTAATCTGGTGGTTACCAGACTGTTAAGCTACCTCTAGCATACTGCTTCTGCATGGAGTCCTATGTCGTAGCATCACCAGGTTGCTTTGTCATTTTCAGACGCACCTGGTGTGCTACTCTCTTGCATTCCTTATTTAACAAAATGTTTATGCCGGATTTGATCAGTGCAGAGGGCGTGATATAGCACCTCAAGATTACGGATTATATTGAATACTATTCCACAGCTGCTAATGGCCTAAAGCACTTCACTGATGCCCTGGCTTCAGTTACTATATTGTTCTAAATTTAAATAAAAATTTTGCATGGTGTCAAACATGACAGACACTACCAGTGTAACAACAGAAGTGTGTTTCAAAAAGGGAGCATGCTACGATCTCTCCTCCAAATACTATCACGGGCAGATAGATTTGTGGCAGATAGATTGCTGAGCAAGAAGGATTCTCTTTGTGACAGTTCACTCATCACCCGCCAATAACCCAGTCTTTCCGCCACATGCTTTAGGACTCAACCAACATCCACGGTGCAGGGTTAATGTTAAGCATTCAATAAGCTGTGCCCTCCTGACTGCATACCACTACACTGTCAGTTCCAACAGATTAATCTTGCCAGAAGAACACGACATTCTCATGTACAGTGACAGATGGATCAGGAATATTGTCTGAAATCTATCATTCTTGTATGCATGACTATATCATTTGCTGCCTCAACTAAACAGAGATCATTTTTTGGCACAATTCCCCACATGTTATTAAAGGGCTATGCAAGGTTGACTCGGTTGGATATGCCATCGTGACTAGATTGACCGATCTAGATTTACTCATAGTTGGCAATTTTAGTACAACTGACAGCTTACTTGGCCATTTGGTCAAATGCATTGCTGAGAATCTGGAATCAATATATAGGTTATACAAGGAAATTATTGCAAATTATCAACCCAAAAAAGAACATTAATAAATCAGAAGATTTTTAATGATGATCCGGTTGTTTCATGATCATTATTAATAATAACAGCTTTTTAATTCCACAGCTAGCACAATGAAAGCTAAAGTCATAGCCTCTGGATTTCTATACCCATAATACACTCGCTATGTTACTGTATTCAGTAACTCAGAAGTTCTCTCAATTGTGGTAGGATAAAATTAATCTGTAAAAGTTGAGGATTGAGAGACAGGCTGAAGTCCTTAAGATGTTAAAATTTACAGATATTAAAAAACATAAAAACAGAATTCAATAAATAATATCAGCATTTTTGTGAAAAATTCAGTGTTTGTACATTTTGCTCAAACCCTTATTTTCGACATTAACTTCAATTGGAGGAAAAATGGTAGCTGAAAGTTTTGAATACACAATCTGACCACTAGGTTTCAAATCTGAATACTATAAACTATAAAACAGAAGTTTCTGCATCTAATACAATGCAATACCTTTAATGCTGATGATAACTTCAACTACCTACAACGGGAACAGATACCAGCAAAGAGCTTGCTAAAATGGCACTCCATCTACAGTATAAATCTAATTTGTAATAGAAAATCTCAGTTCTCAGCTATGACCATTAAACTATGAACGGTTCACATGCTCAAGTGCAAATTATGCAAACAATCACTAAAGTGTGCCAAGTATTTTAACTCAGTAATGAAAAGTTAGCATCCAGTTGAATACTTTTACCATGCTGGATTAGAAATAAAGCCGCTTAGAAGTAAACTGGGAATAAATGTAACACTTTTTCAAAGTTGGCTAAACTGTACCATTTTAAATTTAAATACTTAACCAGGCAAAAACTTGTTTTGAAATTATTGAGCTCACATGGCCGGGATAAATAGTAGAATTGGTGTGGCTTTATTCCTACATAGATTGAGCACATGTCAGACTGCAGGTAAAATGCAAAAGATTAACATGATTAGGAAACTGTATTGCCACAATGTTTTGAATAGAAGTGGAATTCTGTCACGAAGCTGATCACTAATAGGCGAAAAATGTCATTCTAAATCATCAACTGCACAAACCACACAACTCTGGATAAATACAAAATCTAATGTTGTAAAATGAAGATATATTTGATGGCATGGTCTAAAACAGCACAGGTTTGTAAAGGGCAAGTTATAATAAGCCTAGTTGAATTTTGAGAAAATAACTAGGATAAGGTGACCACGTTTCTCCAAGCTGAATGCAGGACACGCGGTAAAAGTGCTTGTATTCAAACAACTTCATAAGACAACCGATCGGTGGCTCAGTGATTAGCACTACCTTACAGCACCAGGACCTGGGTTCAATTCCATCTTCAGGTGACAGTCTGTGTGGAGTTTGCACATCCTTTCCATGTACGCATGGGTTTTCTCCGGGTGCTCTGGTTTCCTCCGACAGTCCAAAGATGTGCGGGTTAGTGGACTGGCCGTGCTAAATTGCTTATAGTGTACAGGAGTGTGCGGGCTAGGTGGGACAGCCATGGGGAAAACAGGGTTACAGGGAGAGGGTAGGGGGTGGGTCTGGATAGGATGCTCTTTGGAAAGTTGGTGTGGATTTGATGGGCTGAATGGCCTGCTTCACACTGTAGGGACTCTAATGGTTAGAAGTATGACGTACCAACATTCAAACCCCATTTTAAGGAAAAAAAAATGCATTATTATAATTGATAATAAAAAGGTAGTATCTACTGACAATTTAACGGTTACTGTTCTTTAGTAGAGTCTGCCCAGTCTTCAAATGATTTCCTCCACAAGGCATAATTACAAATTATATTTCTCAATTGAAGCAATTTTTAAAAAATCTACTTTTTTCCCCAGCAACTCATCACAAAATGCAGTATACTCCAAAACAAAATTCACTTAATCAAAATATCTGTCTTTACAGCATAAAGGTTGTGATTTTTTGCCTTCACTACTGCAAAGATACATTCAAAAAGGGCTTTGACGAAAAACTGGATGATTTGAAAGGCAGTAGGTATCAGAAGGCAGAAAAAGGGTAAAAGGGTACTTGCCCTAGGGTTTAATATGGGACTGTCCTTTTAAAAACAAGACATATGGTTACCCAAAACTAAAAGACATGCCTATGGATGTTGTTTATATAAACAAAGTTTCACAAAGGATTTAACAAAAATGGCAGCATATGGAGTTGAAGACAACCCATTTGTTAAAAGGGAAAATTCATTAAGAGGTAGGAAATGGTAAACCGGGACAATGCGTACATATTTAATTTGTCAGAATTTGACTAGCAATGTTTCCTAAGGATCTGTATTAGGGTGTAGTTCCTCACTATACTTAGTGATGATTTGACTGAATCAAAAAAGTGTCCTACATCTAAGCTTGAAGACAAAAACACTGCTACTTTATGTGAGACTGTAAACATTGCAGATGAAAGTGAAAGGACATTGACAGATTAAGTGGGTGGGCAAGATGTGGCAGATTGAATTCAATGCGGGAATCTAAGAAGTCATTCACTTTGATTCCAGGTTATATGGACCGGAGTGAATACCTCCAAATAATGAGAATATAGGAACAATGGATAAGCTGAAAGACTTAAAAGGTCCAAGTAAAGGAATTAGCAGACAAGCACAAAAAAAAACTTTCAAGCAGCTAATGGAATGTTAACTTTTTACTGGATTACAACAAGGCAGATCTCATATCATGTTACGGTTGTACAAAGCTCTAGTTAGTCTTCACCTGGAGTTTCACATTTAGTTCTGGGTGCTGCTCTTCCAGAAGGATAACTTGCCTAGAAGGGGGAAAGCAGTCAGATACAACTGAATGAAACCGGAGTATATTCTGAGAATAGTTTATATATACTAGCCTTGTAACCCTTTGAATACAAAAGTGTAAGAGGCCATCAAAATGCAAAATGAAGTATTTCAGATTATTAAAGAATTTTCACTAATGAATCAGTCTAGAACAATATAGTATAACCTTATTAGAGGTACATCATCCAGAAGTGATGTCATGAAACACCTTTTCCAACAAAGGGTAGTTGAAATCTGGAATACTGCCCTCCAAGAAGCTGTTCAAGGTCAGTTAGCAAAAAAAAAATCTTAAACTGACATTGAAAGATTCTTGCTAGGCAAGTGTACTGAGGATTATGGAACTGAGATTGGTAGATGAAGTTAGAATAAAGATGAAAAATGATTTGATTAACTCAAGGAAGAAGCTTAAAGGTCTGAATGGCCTATTTCTGCTCCCAAAAAGGATGTTAAATGAAAGGCAAAGTGAAAATCAGAATATTTTCAAAGAATTGCAAAAAAAGAAAAGATTGAAGAAGCTGGTAGAAAATCAAATGCGTGAAATCTCTGAAAATTGAAGCAAAAAAAAAATAGAAAAATGGCTCAAGTTTAAGAAACTTAGTCCCTGACCTATCAACAATTCACACCTTTCAAGTTATTTTATAAAGTTTCTCTCTGATGGGAAAGCTTGTAAAAATGATATGAGCAGATTGCGAGATGAATATAAACATGTGAGTGGATCAATGATATTTGACATTCTATAAATATTAGAAAAATGATACAAGTGGAATATAGAGTATGCAAATTATAGATAGAGAAAAGTGTTCTGAACAAGTGTTTGTAGGCTATTTATATGCAGCGTCTTTAAAAAAACGTTCAAACCAACAGCCACTAACAACTCATTAAACACTATTCAGAGCCTTCTTGCATTACCATTACTGCTCCAAATTCATTTTTATGGACTTTATATGATATTGATATATGATATTATTTGATATATGATATATGATATATGAAATATGATATTATTTGTGGATCTTGACACATTATAAAACAGCTTTAGAAACTGGGTGAAAACTGTCATGTTGCAGGTCATCAGTCAAACTATCTGTGAGTCAAAGTACATTATGGGTTAAAAGCTGAAGAATAACAAAGATTTAAAAACTAGTCATATCAATACAAAACAGGTAATTCAACTGAATTTCAGTTGACAGCAGATTACATGAATGGTGCGAGAGCAAAAGATAAGTCTGTCAGGCACCAGCAGAATGCACTTGAACACAAACTAGTTCCATTTTATTTAGTTTGTAAAAAAAATTGTATCAACAAAAGAACTTGCTGGCAGGTTTACATGTTATAATCAACATCTATGACCTTTGGACAAGGATAATAATTGACAGCTTTGGTTTCTGTCACATTCCTTGATGATTCAACTCCTTTCATACAAGTAAATTGGAATAAAGATTACTTTAAAAATGGATATTATCACAGGTTTAAAATAGAGGCACATAAACAAAATGTGTACTATTTACTTATTCAGATACCGAAATAATTTACAATTCTCTAATTTATCAGCGTATTCAGAAAAAATAAACCATTCTCAATTGTGATGCAAAGGTCTTTGATCCATGTAATTACAGAATACTGTAGCATAGTCACTGTTACTGGACTTCTTATTCAGAAGCCTGGGCATTGTTCTGGAGATAAACTCAAACACCGCCATGGGACAGCATTTGAATTAGGAGCAAGTGTAGGTCATTTGACCGCTTGAGCCTAAGATCAGGGCTGGTCTAATTCCTGCCTTAATCCCACTTTCCTGGCAGCCCTCATAACGGCAACTTCCTTGTAAATCAAAAGTCTGTCCAAATCAGTCTCGAATACATTCAACGTCCATCTGCCTCCACTCTCTTAAGTAGAGAGTTCCAAGATTAAAAAGGCCCTCAGGAAAAAAAACCCAATAATTCTCTTAAACGTGATCCTTCATATGGTGATTGTAATGAGGTCAGCCAGGTGGATCTTATAGAAAAGATGTCCCCTGATTGGACCAAATTAACAGCCCCAACCAGGGATCCCTGGTTGACAGATAAAAACAGGAGTGTCCGAGGTTCTGTTCACTCAACTGGCTCAGAGGAAGCTGGATCAGTGTCAAGGACATTCCAAGTGTAAATAAAGGGTAACTTGGTGACAGGATACCAGCCCCTGTGAGTTATTTCATCTCACTTTTACACTGCCTAGTTCTAGATTTACCCATCAGCATCCTGTCACGACCCCTCACAATCTTATGTTGCAATAAGATCATTTCATGTTCTTCTAAACTCAATTGAATACAAGCCTTATTTGCTCAACCGTTCCTGAAAAGGCAGCTCTTTCATCCAATGAATCAAGCTTTGGCAATCTAAATTTAATGGATTAAGTGAACCTCTAGTAAATATCTAGTAAGTAATGGTAGCAACAAAACTATCAGATTGTTGTAAAAAAATGATCTGGTTCACAAATATCCGTTAGAGAAGGAAAGATGTCACCCTTACCTTTTGTTACTCTAGACCCAGCCAATGTAGTTGACTGTCAACTTCCTCCAAAACAATCTAGCAAGTGAGCTACTTCTGGAAGACAGCACAGCACTAACTTCCCATGCGCAATGGGGTGGGGTTTGATGTACTGATAATGTCATTGGACTAGTAATCCAGACGCTCAGGATAATGCTGGGTTCAAATCTCATCATAGTGAAATTTAAATTCAACTAATACCATTTGGAATTGAAAGGTAATCTTAGTAACGGTGACCAGGAAACTACCAGTGGTTTTCAAAGATACCCATCTGGTTCACTAATGCTCCTAAACAAAGAAAAATCAATCATCCTTACCTGGTCTAGGCCGCACGTGCTCAACTCATAACTGCTGCTCCTTGAAATGATCTAGCATGCCATTCAATTCAAGGCAAATAGGGACAGGCAACAAATACTGATCGTTTGTGATGACCAGACCTCATGAAGGAATGAGTTAAGAAAGCAAAAAGGATGGAAAATAAATACCAGGCTTGTTAGCAATGACCTTGTTATATGAATAGGTAAACAAAGTCCATAAAAACAGAGGACCTTTTACAAAATGTGAGAATTTATTCAAGAACAAAAAAGACAAGATGCCTGACTGTTGGGAGGTAAGCAGACAGCAAAAGAAAATAGAATGCAGGAGACTGGGTCTGCCCAAAGATGAACGACAGGATGTAGAAGAATCATTCTGGTTCAAAGCAGGTAATAGAACTCACTAAAAAATTGTTACTTTTCATTACTTGAGTACAAGTTACACCAATTAACAATGATCATGCCTTTAAACACAAGACTCAGTGGTGGCATTCGCACTGAATCTGAATGTTCTGGGTTTAAGTTCCCCTCCAGGAAGGAGCACATAATCTAGGTGAAAATTTCAGTGCAGGACCGCGAAAATGCTGTGCTGTCTTCCAAATGAAACATTAAACCTAATGGCATTAAATGCCCTCCCAGGGAAGCAGGTCCAACAGCATTATTTTGAAAAAATGTGTGGCTTCTAGCATTTTTCTGGTCAATTTTCACCCCACAATGTATCGCCAATTGTTGACATTAGAACCACAGAAATATAAGTCACAGCACAGAAAGCGGCCATTCGCCCTTTTGATCCAAGCTGGCTGAATAAACCAGATGCTCATTCTAATCCCACTCACCAAGACCTAGTCCATAGACTTATAGGTCACATACTTCAGGTGCAGATCAAAAGTTCCTGTCACATAAGTTTAGGGTTTCCACCTCAACCACCAAACTGGGCAACAAATTCCAGAGAACTAGCACCCTTTGGGTGAAAATGTTTTCCATCATTTCCTTTTCTAAGTCTTCCACTGATCTTTTTAGTTCTGTGCCCTTGGTAACTCACCTCTCCACTGGAGGAAACAGGTCTTCCTTGTCTATAGCTTCCCAGCTTCTCATTACATTATACACTTCAATTGAGTCCCTCTCAAACTTCTGTTCTCAGAAAAACAAACATCCTTAGCCTAATCAATCCTTCCTCATACCTTCAATTTGCAAACCCTGGCAACATTGTCGTAAATCCTTTCTGTCAGTAAATTACATTCTTCCTGTAATGTGGTGATCAGAACTTTACACAAAACTCTAGCTGTGGCCTAAGTGTTCTATGTACTTCTTTACCACCATATCTATCTGTCCTACCACTTTCTAGGACCTGTGGACGTGCACCTCCAAAATTTCTCATTTCTTCCACTCTTCTCAAAGCCCTCACTTTTGTTGTGCGTCCTTTTGCCTTGCTCGCTCTTCCTAAATGTATATTCTCACAATTCTCCAGACTGAATTCTATTTGCCACTTTTCCCCATAATCTACCAAACTGCTGAAAATCAGCCTGCAATCAACAGCCATCCTCATCACTATCAGGTTACTAAGCTAATTGTGGTGTCATCTGCGAATTTCAGTAAGATGTCATCTTGTTTGCAGAAACTAAGTAGTCGTTATTGAAAAAAAACTCTATCACAGCTCTTCTCAGTGAAGATGATTAAGTGAGGCTCATCAAAATTAACTGTACATACATTATAGTTATTGCATAAATACACCAGAGACATGTAGGTCAGAAGAATGAAAACAATACTGTCACTGCTAAACAGAGGTTTTCTGAAGAAAAATAAATTACTCATGCAGACAGTCTGTTACCAAATTTAAGACAAAATTTAAAAAGGCCACAGGTTCCATTATAACTTTAAACGTAACCATAAAAATAATTGGTAAGTTGAATTTCATTAAGTTTATAAACACACTTGCAAATTATGTAGATTTTCAAAGACCACAAAACATCTCAAAGTACTTAATTGGCTGTAAAGTGAAGTCTTGGTATGCTGCTTTTCTGCATTTCAACTTCTCAGATCTATAAAAAATGTATATTTTCCTGTTTAACAATGTGGAATACGGTAGTAACATTTTCCTCTATGAATAACAGTTTTAGCCCATTTGTTCTATTTGCATATAAAGCTTGGCCAATATAAAAGACCATCAAAAGAAACCTTGTATAAAATCACTGCTAATTTGACTTATAGACAGACTAAAGCTCATATTGCTATTTTAGATGCCACTTACATTAGAAAGAAGCTAGTCATGATCTCATTTGAATTCAATCCCAGGTTTACCGCAGACTACATAACAAAACGGATTGCTGAATATGTGATTTCGCTTTCAGTGTACTTCTAAAACAATAGATAACATATTCCTATTTGAAGAAAGAAACCGTGCAATCTAGGCACGATTTTTGTTAGATTTCATCTGTTATTAATCCTCAGTTTGTAAGTAGTTTGGGAGCTGTTTGGCAGGGGTGGAGAGGGAGGGAAGGGCAAGACAGCAGAACAGAGGAGCAGCTGAAAACAGACTCAAAAAGTTTTCACACTTACCATCGGAGCTCACTGTATCATTTGGGTCTCCTGAACTATACCCAGCCTCTCTGTAATCAACCCAGTTCACTCCTTCAAAGCTTTCATAATCTGACTTTTGCTGGTCTTTTACTGGGACTACAGTAAAGTGATGCATTTTTCACAGCCCAATCTGTGCCTGTTCTTTTTGCCGGAGCTGAACAGAAAGGACTCCTTTGCTGAGATTGCATACCAACACTGTGTGGTCACTTCCTCTGGAAGGAAATTACTAGGTTCCGAACTCCTCCCAAAACTTGAGCTGTACAGCTCAATGAATTGCCTGAAATTCTGGCAACTGACTGCTCAACTTTGTACTTAGCTGTCAATAACTTCTGAGAAGTGTCTCAAACAGGCACAGTAAAATGCAGAATAGAATAATTCTAGCATGTTCCTTTGGAAATTATATATTTGACACAGAGATCTAACTCTGCTTTCTTAAACTTGACTAAACAAGATTTGAAACAAGGAGCTTCTCTACGCAGATTGTCCACCCAATTTTGGGAACAATCTTAACATTCTAAGCAACGTCAAATTTCAAATGATCTGTTAAAATTGTGTATCTGTCTATTATTGCTTACAAGAAATATTATTATTTTCTTTATGACCTCATATGCAACTGCAGTATGCTCGCATCCAAATACTGAACTGAATAGAAACTTTAACACTTGTTTACAGGTGGTAGAGGCATACAGCATCATTCTCACAGCTTCCATACACAATTTGACAGCCAGAAAGACAAGTATGGTGATGACATATGCACAGAATGTTCCTCACATGTTCATGCAATATCATTAGAATATGCTAGGACATAATCTCTTGGCTGCCAAAACAGAATTCCAACCACTGGAATATAGAAGAGGTATTCTTCTCTCTGCAAGTTTAGCAAAATGCATCAGGCCTTTATGTTAAATGCAGTAGCCAATAACCAAGTTGAGAAATAATCATCAATCCCATTTCCCATGGCAAATAATGTTACCATTGATAATACAGACGGAACAATGTGTTGTTTTATGGATCAACTCTTCTCCAATTAATATGGGGTTGATGATTGTTGCAATATTCTCAGATTAGCAGCTCCTGTTACTTCCTTATTCGAATTGGAGATTATTGGCAAACATGATCATTCTGAAGACAGGGGAGGGAGAGAGAGAAAGCGAGAGCGAGACAGAGAGAGCGAGAGAGAGAGCGAGCGAGCGAAAGGAGAGAGAGCGAAAGAAAGAAGAGAGAGCGAGAGATATTCGCATCTCATGCCTTTTTAACACTTTGTACTGACGTACTGACCTGCTGAGTGAACCAGAATCTTAGTGTGCTAAGAGTAATAAGCAATTACGTGATGTAATTAAAATTATCAGAACCTTGTAGCTTCTTTGGGGGGGCGGGGGGTGGTACCTCTCTATAAACTATAGCAATGCATGTTTTAACACAGTCATTAGGCCAGGGAGTCAAAACAATTTCTTTTGAGGACTCTTGAGATTTTCTGGAAGCCACATTTAGGGGATCTTCTATCATTCTCTCTAACTCCTTTATTAGCTGATGTAATTACAATGACATCAGCTTCTGTATTTGTGCAGATAGGTAGCATTTGGGCTTACAAAGAAGCAGAAATAGAAGAATTTATCAAATCTCTCATTAACCATCACAAATAACCCCCAATAAACTAAGAGCCACAATACACACGGAAGCATCAATTTCTTCGACACCATAGAAGTCTGGGTCTTCGAGTCAGTGTCAAAGAGGTACAATGAATGTTGACTGCAATTCAATCTACCCATTTAGCAAATTTTTGGTGGAACTTTTGCATCATGATGTTGGCTCCACTGGGGATGTGGGAACTCGCACCATCGTGAAGCAAGTTGTTGGCCTACATGCCCAGCACAACCAAGTCCCTTTTTCATGTCATGAACAAAAGACAAGCCGCTTTGTCTTCAGTTCGTTGCTTTAAAGAGAGCAGTCAATCTCCAACGCTACACCACTTCACCCAGTGGCAGTGCTAACAACCCCCAACCTGCATGCACATCCACCAATGTTCACCCTTTCCTGAGCCTTCTGACAATCAGGAATTCTGCCAGAGATTCCCAAAACAGAATATCAAGAGAGACTTCATAGAGTCACCATGCACTAGGTGGTGGCATTAACCGTATTAACCACAGTCGATTGGAGAGCTAAACATGATGGGTACGTTGGCTTATTCAACGGACGTGTTCCTCAGCAGGCTTTACATTACTTAAGCGGTGTTCTAACTAGATCCCTGCATAAATCAGGTCTGCATCATTCCGGCTAGCTGATTGTCCCATTGTCAAGAATGAATTTTGCATCAATTCAGTCAAAACTGGTGATCAGAAATTAAATTTCCTGCCCAAGTATCACAGATGTGTATCCACCAAGACATCAGCAATATTCCAAGGCACATTAGGAAAGAGAAGTTTCTTCCCACATCCAATGATTTAGGACAGCATTTACAGCAGCATGAGAAAGAACAGACACATATTAGCAACTCAAACAAATAGTTACTTTCAAGTCCTGACGAAGAGTTTTGGCCCAAAATGTTGACTTCCCTACTCCTCGGATACCGTCTGACCTGCTGTACTTTTCTGGCTCCACATTTATTGACTCTAGCTTCCAGCATCTGCAGTCCTTACTGTCTCCATTTTCATTCACAGTATTCGGACTGTTGATTACTAGGCCAAGATTTCTTGCACAGCTCTAACTCCCCTGGAGTTTCCTATTTGAAATTTTGCATTCTTTGGAGCATAGTCACTATTAGGGAGGTGGCTCCAGAATTTTGATCCAGTGACAGCGAAGGAACAATGATACAGTTAAGACAACAAGCATGGGGCTGGATGAACACAGCAGGTCAAGCAGCATCATAGGAGCAGGAAGACAGGCGGGCCTGTGGCTCCGACTGTAACGTGCTAATGGTGGTGTTCCCACAGACTTGCTGTTCATTTCCTTCCAGTCATTGCAATTGAGAGTTTGGAAGGTGTAATCTAAGGAAGCTGGCTGAGTTGTTGCAGTGTATCTAGTAGATGGCACACATTGTCCCTCCTGTGTTGTCAGCAAGGGACTAAATTGTGAAACCGTTAAGTTACCAATCAAGCAGTGAGCTTTGCCCTGGATGGTGTGAAGGACCTTATGTTTTGTTGGAGCTGCACTCATCCAAGCAAGTGGAGAGTGTATGATCATACCTCTGACTGTACCTTGTGAACAGGGGATAAGCTCTGGAGGCGAGTTACTCACCACAGCATTGTGAGCCTCTGGCCTGCTCTTCTCACCACAGTATTTATGCAGTAGGCCATATTCAGTTCTTGCTCAATGCTAAATCCCAGAATATTTATAGTGGTGAGTCAGCAATGACAATACCACTGAATGTCAAGAGGAGATGGTTAGATTCTGACTGGAGATAATCATTGCATGGTACTTATGTAGTAAGCAACATTTGCACCAAACATCAGCTCAAGCCTGAATGTTATCAAGATTTTGCTGCATTTGGGCATGGGCTGCTTCAGTATCGGAGGAATCACGAATGGACTACACATTCCATTTCTGACTTTATGACCAAAGGGAGATTATTGATGATTATTGAGGCAGCTGAAGATGCTTGGGCCTCGGACATTATCCTGAGGGACTCCTGCAGTGATGACTCGAGCAGGAATGATTGACCTCCAGAAACCACAACTATCTTCTTTTGAGCTGGCTGTGACTCCAACCAGTGCAGAATTTCACTCCACTCACTCCAATTCACATTGGCTCTAATTTTGCTAGTGTTCCTTGATGATATACTCATGTAAAATGCTGCACTGAGGTGACTGCATTTGCTATCAGTCATTCTTACATCATGTCCGGACTTCAGCTTTTTCAGCAATGTATCAAGAAATGAGAGTAGGAGCCAAGCAGGCCAGGTAGAACAATACAGAGCGTGTTATTACAGAATAAATGCCACAATAATAGCACAACTGACAACAACTTCCAATGCTCTGCTGATGACTGGAGCAGTTTTTGGACTGCAATTGGCTGGGTGGATATGCTCACTGTGGGTGGCACATATCTGGACAATTTTCCATATTGTCAGTAGATGCCAGTATTGTAAGTGTACTGGAACAGCTTGGATTGAAGAACAGCTGGTTCTGAAGCAAACGTTTTCATTAGTACTGCTGGAATGTTGTTAGGGCTCACAGCAGTACAGACATAATGTAATCCATTTTATCAGATGAAACCTGTTCTGTGAGCCCAATAACCCAAATGAATAAAAAAAAGCCTATAGTTGTGGATGAACAAGTCAACATTTCTCTAAGCATATTTAATGGTGTCCAGGTTTATTAGTAAAATTTCCCAAGCTGGTCTGTTAGTGAAGTGGCCACTGTTTTGAAAGATTCACAAATAATGAATTTTGATTACAAAATTGTGATTTTCTAATTTAGCCATATATGATTATTAGCGACACACTTAAAAAAAATCAGCCGTGTTCTTGGAAACTGAAGTTATGTAACAATTTGTTTGATATACATCTTATCCCCACCAAATGCCTTGCTAGAGAATGTCAGCCTTCTTTATTAAAATTGGAATGGATTTCAGAGCAATTCCCATACTCGTCCCTCAACAAATTTGAATTTAGACTGTGAGAAATAAAATCTACCATTGTAACTTCATTCAAGAATATTTGTAGATATGTTTTTAATTTTAAAAAAATCAAATTACCATTCAAGTCTGTTCTTGTATTAGTTGGTGAGTAAAATTTCAGAGAATGCAGAGTGCCAAGATAATGTTACGGCATTAAACATAAAAGGAGAATCCAATCCAGCTTCAACTTGTCCACAAAAGGAAAAAGATTGACTGGAATTCTGCAAGTTTGAACAACACCAGAATGTACATTAAGACTGTAAGACAACACAGCTTTTATTTGAAAAACTTCCAAGAAATCATAGGCTAATGCATGGTTAACAATTCAAACTTGAACTTTGTTCAAAATTACAATGGCCTTGGAACTTCTCTGTCTTCTAAAACAATGTGAATTATGCAAGGCCTATAACCTTGGGAAGAGTTTATTTTGCTAAATGACAGGTCATTTTTGCCAATTAGCAAACCATGTCCAGATACAAGCCATGCATTTAGGCTGCACATTTTACCTGACTTTTCCCTTCTATCTTTAAGGCCCCCCCTTTCACAATATATCTTTACTTACGAATTAACTCAAGTCCTGCCTCACCTGCACTTTTGATGCTATAGTCCTCACTTAAACCTTTCTCCTGTCTATCCCAACCAGACCCTTTACTTCCTTAAGTCCAAGGAAGTTAGACATGAACAAATATGGAAATCAATTGGATTACTGATTTAATCAAATACTATCACATGCTACTCTTGCTACTAAAACACAGTCTACTATTCCAGGATGATACTAAATAAAAAGTTGTGTATGAATACAAGTTATTAATCATTGGAAGTGGGACAATGCAGCCCACAAACTTTTCCATGACATTTGTAGTTATTTTGGTGTCAATGCAAGTTCAATTTATGAAAATCAGCAATTAGAATCAAAATTACATGCTAAAAATTGACTTCCAAAATAGGTGTATCTAATTGGCACAGCATCCATTTAACATCAGGTTTCACCCATTCAGTAAAATAATCCGACCTGAATTTTGAAAAACAAAAATTGAAACATATTTCACCCCCAATTCAAACTCCCAATTCACTCCCTTTAGATACATAAATTAGTTTCAGAACCAGAAGCTAGAATTCTATCTTTATCTAAGGTCTAAGGTAAGTCATGCCATAATTTTTGATCCTTCGGAGATGGTCAAAATTCAAAGAAACTCGTTTCTTAGAAGACAGAAAATCTTGGAGGTAATAATTCATTTCTGGCCATAATGGACCAGCCAGCTAATCCTTATAAGGTAATGCCCAACCTTCACGTCTGTTTCAAAGAACCCGGTAGATGTAGTATGGCTTCATTAACATACTGTTAGATGAATTTCAATCGTTGGAATCTCTATTACACAGCTGTCCGCACAAAAATAACATCTCCAGGTTAGTGATTTGTCACACACAAGAACAGGAGCAAACCCACATTGCAGAGTTAATAGGTACTGCAGATGCTGGAGAATCTGAGATAACAAGGTGTGGGGCTGGATGAACACAGCAGGCCAAGCAGCATCGTAGGAGCAGGAAAGCTTGACGTTTCAGGCCTAGACCCTTCATCAGAAATGGGGGAGGGGAAGAGGGTTCTGAAATAAAGAGAGAGAGAGGGGGAGGCAGATAGAAGATGGATAGAGGAGAGGATAGGTGGAGAGGAGGCAGACAAGTCAAAGAGGCGGGGATGGAGCCAGTAAAAGGTGAGTGTAGGTGGGGAGGTAGGGAGGAGATAGGTCAGTCCAGAGAGGACGGACAGGTCAAGGGGGCGGGATGAGGTTAGTAGATAGGAAATGGGGGTGCAGCTTGAGGTGGGAGGAGGGGATAGGTGAGAGGAAGGACAGGTTAGGGAGGCGGGGACGAGCTGGGCTGGTTTTGGGATGCGGTTGGGGGAGGGGAGATTTTGAAGCTTGTGAAATCCACATTGATACCATTGGGCTGCAGGGTTCCCAGGCTGAATATGATTTGCTGTTCCTGCAGCCTTCGGGTGGCATCATTGTGGCAGGAGGCCCAGGATGGACATGTTGTCTGAGGAATGGGAGGGGGAGCATTTCAACTTCCCCTCCCATTCCTCAGATGCCATTTCAACTCCCCTCCCCCAACTGCATCCCAAAACCAGCCCAGCTCGACATTGCAGAGTCTCAGTTTATACCATGAACAAGCATGGAGATAAGTATTTCTGTAACTAAATTCTTATAGCTATCGTATTTTGGTCCCAATTTCAAATCATAGACGCACGAGTAATTTGCATTTAAAACACCTCAAATTCTGCCATAAAGTTTAGATTAAACTCAACATTTTTTGTGCATACTTTGCTCAGATACATTCTCACAGTAAAAAAAAGTTTTACAAATTGAAGCAAGGCCAATTATCTCTAAGTGGTGTCATTCTCCACCACAATCATGACCAAGGAAAAGACAATAAACATTAGCTTATTTTGATATTAGTAAAGCTTTTGACAAGGTTCTGCATGGTAGACTAATTAGTAAAGTTAGGTCACATGGGATTCAGGGTGAGCTTGCCAATTGGATATAAAGCTGGCTTAATGGCAGAAGCCAGACTAATGGTGGAGGGTTGCTTTTTGGACTGGAGGCCTGTCACCAGCAGTGTTCCACAGGGATCGGTTCTGGGTCCTCTTTTGTTTGTCATTTGTACAAATGATTTTGATAAGAATATAAAAGTCATGGTTAGTAAGTTTGCAGATGACACCAAATTTGGTGGCATACTGGATAGTGAAGAAGATTTTCTAAGGATCTTGATTAAGTGGGTCAATGGGCTGAAAATTGGCAAATGGAGTTCAATCTAGATAAATGCAAAGTATTGCATTTTGATACAACAAACAAGGGTAGGGCTTATATAATTAATGGTAGGGCCTTGGGTAGTGTTGTAGAACAGAAGGGCCTAGGGATGCAGGTACATAATTCTTTGATGTTTGTACCACTCATAGACAGGGTGGTTAAAAAGGGGTTTGGCATGTCTGCCTTCATTGCTCACTCCTTGGAGTATAGGTGTTGGGAAGTCCTGTTGACATTGTACAGGACATTGGCGAGGCCTCTCCTGGAATACTGTGTGCAGTTTTGGTTGCCCAGTTATATAAAGTATATTAAGTTGGACAGGGTTCAGAACAGATTTACCAGAATGGGCAGCATGGTGGCTCAGTGGTTAGCACTGCTGCCTCACAGAACCAGGGACCCAGGTTTGATTCCACCCTTGGGCGACTGTATGTGGAGTTTACACATTCTCCCCATGTCTGCGTGGGTTTCGTCCGGGTGCTCCGGTTTCCTCCCACAGTCCAAAGATGTGCAGGATAGGTGGACTGGCCATGCTAAATTACCATAGTGTCCAGGGATGTTTAGGCTAGGTGGGTTAGACTTTGGGAAATATAGGGGTTAGGGAAAGGGGTCTGGGAGGGATGTTCTTTGGAGGGGTGGTGTAACTTGTTGGGCTGAATGTCCCGTTTCTACACTGTAAGGATTCTATGAATGTCTATCTATGAATAGATATGAATGTTGCCGGGTATGGAAGGTCTGAGTTATAAAGAAAGGCTGGATAGGCTGCGACATTTTTCAGTGAGCATAGAAGATTTAGAGGTGACCTGATAAAGTTTATAAAACAGTGATGGGTATGGATAGAGTTAATGGTGGTTGTCTTTTCCCTAGGATGGGAGATTTCAAGAATAGGGGGCACGTTTTTAAGGCGAGAGGAGAGAGACTTTTTTTGTTACACCGAAGGTGGTTTGAGCATGGAATGAACTTCCTGAGGAAGTGGTGATGCGGGTACAATTACAACATTTAAAAGACATTTGGGTAAGTACATGAATAGGAAAGGTCTGGAGGGATGTGGGCCAGGAGCAGGCAGGTGGGACTAGTTTGATTTGGGATTATATTCGGCATGGACTGGTTGGTCTGAAGATTCTGCCTCTGTGCTGTTTGACACTATTAACAATCATAGACGGAGAAAAAAGGAAATACAAATTGAGACTACAAATTGGATCTAAAAGCAGGAAGGTATCTATCACAGTAAAAGTCAGAAAGTCATTCTGAAACAGTGACCCAAACAAGTCAGTTCCAAGAAGAAATATGACTGCAGTCACGTGTCTGGCACACCACTCCCACATGGTGTTAGTGGAAAAGCTATTGATACCTTTGGAATTTATGACAGGCAGTGTTAAAATATTAAGCTATTAGCTTTTTTTGGACTTCAGAATAGGAAACCATGAGTTCAGTTGAGAAGAGAACAGTTTCTCTCCCAACACGGGAACAGACTTTAGTTTAGCACAGTTCAGTTGAGAAAAACTAGTCACTTCAGCAGAAGTCTTTTTCTAGTTGTGAAGTCTCCAAGCCAAGAGAGTGTGTTTGGGAGAGGAACTTCAAGTTGTTGGAACTGAATCATCTTATACCATCAGAAGAAGTGGAAAGGATTCATGCCATTAGTATCAAAAGGAATTGTAAATTTGGCTCTGTAGTTCAAGCAACGGAAATTGGAGGGATCAGTGAAGTAAAAAACTTAGTTAAGTTGGCAGAAGAGGGTGTCATGAACACTGAACTTTACAAGACAATTACATTTCAAAATTTCCTTTTAACACAAAAGGTAAAAGCACATGGTTTGAAAAGGGAGAGTGGTGAATTCCTGGTAACCAGTTCGGTTTGAAGACATGCTCATGTAACTCAAGGTTGCCATGGAGATGGAAAAAAAGGAGAGAAAAACTCAAATAGAAACCCATTGAGGTATTTAAGTGCAGTTTATAGCACCTCACAGAACTGAGAAAAAGCTGCTGCCGAGAAGCATGAAGAGAAAAAAAAAAATTGGAATGTTCCCAGAAACTAATCTGTTTTGCTCCATAGGAAATGATAGATGAAAAGAGTTTTGAGAGTCAACTAATCAGTTTAGAAGGAATCAGATAAAGAGTCTATGGAATTTCAGATCATCAGGTCTGTTGAGATCTGAAGGAAGCATCAAGCTGTTGAGGATCATAGTTTTCAGAAAACCTCAGGCAGAGCGGAATTATTTTCACAAGCTATTAGAAGTTTTGAACTGGTGGAGCAGGGAATGGTGAACCTCTTCTGGAGATCTGAGTGACCGAGACTGTCCTTTCAGTGCTTTATACCAGACAGAAGGATGGGGTAAAGTAACTATTTCCTTTTAAAAAGGTTAGCTCTGACTGTCTTAAGCTCATGCAAGACTTTCACTTTTAATTTGATGTATTAGCTGATTTATTAATGTGTGAACTAGATATAGAATCCCTAAAGTATGGAAACAGGCCCTTCGGCCCAACAAGTCCACACCACCCCTCAGAGCATCCCCCTATAATCCACCTAATCTACACATCCCTGAACATTACTGGCAATTTAGCATGGCCAATCCACCTAACCTGTATGTCTTTGGACTGTGGGAGGAAACCGGAGCACCCGGAGGAAACCCAAGCAGACACAGGGAGAATGTGCAAAACTCCACACAGTCACCCAAGGGTGAAATTGAACCCGGGTCCCTGGCGCTGTGAAGCAGCAGTGCTAACCACTGAGCCACTGTGCCACCCTAGTTGACTTTACTTTGTTACAACAAAAGTGAAATCTTGTTCTCTGGTCATTTCAATGGCATTGTAGAAATTAGTTTCTTTTCAAAAAGTCACTGGTCTCCAGTGATTGCAAGTAGAATTTGAGGAATGCAAAGAATTGAGGTTTGCAGAACTGGAGGATGTTAAGAGGTAGGGAGCGAGTGAAGACGTGAAAGGATGAGATTTTCTTTTGTTTAAAATGAAATATTTTTGTGCAGAGAGCCAAAGCCAGTGAACTCTAGGGCGATGGATACAAGTCCAAATATAGGCAGATGAGTTTGGGATGACCAAGTTTCTGAAGAGGGAAAATTTTCAGCTGGCCACAACAGCCTCAGAAGAATCACATCTAGAGGAAACTAAGACATGGATAAAGGTTATCAGCAGGTGAAAATAGAGGTTGAGATGGACAGCGATACAGGGGTGAAAACAGGCGATGAAGGCAACTCGGAATTGGAAACTCATTTGTGGTCAAACAGGAGCTAAGGTTAGACAAAAGACTAGCTCAGGCTCAGAGACCCGGGGAGGAGTGGAGTGAAGTCAGTGACTAAGGAATGAAGTTTATGGTGTGGACCAAAGACATTGGCTTCAGTCTTCCTAATACTTAATTGGAAGAAATCTCCATGCATGTTGCTTTTGCCCAACATTTGGGTACCAAATTAGGGTAAAGGAAGGCACGGAGAAGTAGTGAGGTACAGCAAGTGAAGTACAGCAATGGGTCATCAGTGAACATGTGGAATTTGATATATATTTTCCACATTATTTTGCGGGGGAAGTGTGTATTTTTTTTTATAATTCACTCACAGGATGTGGATGTCTCTGGCTAGGCCAGCATTTATTGCCCATTTCTAATTGGCCGGAGGGCAGTTAAGAGTCAACCACATTGATGGGAGTCTGAAGTCACATGTTCTTCAGACCAGGTAAAGATGTCCTTCAGGGAAAGGAAATCTATGAACCAGATGGGTTTTTCCAACAATTGACAATGGTTTCATGCTCAACATTAGGCCTTTACTTCCAGATTCTTTACTGAATTCAAATTCCACCATCTGCCCCAGAACATTAGCCGAGTTTCTGGATTAGTAGTCTACTGATAATGTCACTGGGCCATTGCATCTCTATTTCAATGTGAGAGCCACTTAGGACTGAGATGAGAAGAAATATCTTCGTCCAGAGAGTGAAGAGCCTATGGAATTCACCACCACATACAACAGTCAAGACCAAAACATTGCATGATTTCAAGGAAGTGTTAGATATAGCTCTTGGGACTAAAGAAATGAAATGATATGGGGCAAAAACAAGAACAGGTTTTTAATTTAGATATTCAGCCATAATCATATGAATGGCAGAGCAAGTTTGAAGGGCTGAATAGCCTACTCCTGCTCCTTTCTTTGTAACACCAGTGAAAACCATGTGGAAGTGCATAGAGAAGACATTGCAAGCAATTCTTTGGCTACAACTGAAACTAGACAATGTGAACACGATGATGAGAAACTTAGATGAAATGCTACCAGACAGCCAATGTAGCACAACAAGGACTGGGTGATTGATGGGCAAAATGAGACTTGGTGTGATCTGTAGCACATACAGTAACAATATATTTACCTCAAAAGCACCTCCTTCTTCTGCAATGACCTCTACCTTGAGAAGGGCAAAAGCAGTAATATTGTAAGAACATCGTCACTTCTATGTCAAGCAGCACCACTGACAATATACCACCATTACTTCAACATCATGTTCATGCTACTGCTGTGCGCTGATATACAGAATGCATGCCAAGACACTAAAGTAATGCACTATAACAAATTTGCTAATTCCTGTTAAAAATAAACACTTGCCAAGAAAAACAAAATTGTTGTTTATATTAAGGTACTCCCCTCATTTGTGGTTCCACAGCATTATATGGTTCAACATCAACAAGCTACTTCTATGGAAATGAATCTGAGGAAGAGACCAACAGGACCACAGCAAGGCTATTGGAAGAAAGGTCTCTTGTTCGGGTTTTGCTCGGGAGCAGACTTGAACCTCAAAGCTTCACTTGGACCACAGAATAGCCAGTGTGATGACAAAGTGAATACTTTTCATACATTATTAGATAATTTGCAACTTCAATATTTAGAGAATCCAAGATTTGCAAAATTCACAGCCTATGCAATGGCATTGAAGAAAATATTTACAAGAATAAATTTAAAAAACCACATTCAATAGGGATATAATATAATGGAAACGTTTTTCTCCTAAGCAGCATAGTCAAAGACGCTGCATCATTACACTGCAAACTGGTAAGATGTCAAAATTTGTACAGAGATTATTAATTTGCTATCAAGTATGAAATTAATATGCTTAAAGTGACTTTATAATAGGGCAACACGTACAGCTGACTTCATGACGCATCACTCTAGATATACGGCATCCAAGGGTTTTCAGGGAAAGCAACAACTGTAGCCGAAGGAAGCTGAAGAATAAGGCAGCATTGTTTGATGTGCCTTACTTAGGGAGCAGGCACTAACATTATTACAACAAAAGTCCAGATTCAGTCAACTAGAATATAAGGAGATGGAACATATGTTTGTGCTGACGGACAGTACACAGACAACAACCATCGTTCAACTAGCTGGCAGACCAGCTTCCTTGCAAAGTTACATCATTACTACAATCTGACTTTACTCATTTTGATTCATAAACCAATGAAAATATGGAAGTTCTGAAAGAACTTTACAATTACAGATCACTGCAGTTACTAACTTAGTTCTTTTAACATGGAAATGCCATTTAAAAAAAAAGTCCCTGTTTTTGTAACTTAGCATTTTTTTATTCCATCTTAATTTGACAAGGTTGCGAAGATAGATTATGGATAAACCAGGTGAAGTACTTCTACTCAAAGAAATGAAGTTTGTGTATCTGTGTGTCTGTGTTACTTGATCCTTTGACCTGAAGATCAATATGGGTGTCTGACAGTTAGGCTTCAGTAATCCAGATGAAGCCATAAAAGGAGGTGGTTTAGAAGAGTCTCCAAAGTATTAAGGACACGAACACTGGTTAATTACTGTACTGGAATAGCTCTGTTTTCACAGAGTTAAATTTTAAAAAAGAAAGTTGGTTACTTACTTGGTCTCTTAGAAACAATGGCTGAGTCTAGTCTCACGATTATTTTTAACTGCAAAATTTGGGCTGGTTTGTTTTCTGTATTTTTACAACAGAATTGAGACCTAGAGCCCCCTACTGTTTATTCGGCAAATTCCATACAATTATCTTCAGTTAACAATTCATTACACAGATTTACAATGTAATGGTTAGTTGGAGTATAGAAAATTGACTTTTATTTGAAGTTCATTCTTTAAGGAAGAAAACGATTACAACACATCCAAGTCAAGAATATTTATCTAGTCATTCAAATATTATCTTCATCTGTGTTTACATAATTACAAGTTAGACAGTCAGAGTTATACAGATCGGAAGCAGACCCTTCAGTCTAAGTCATCTAAAGTGACCAGGCTTTCTGAACTGAATTAGTTCCATTTGCCTGCTTTTGGCCCATATCCCTCTAAATCTGCACTGCTGCAAACACACAAAGAGAAGCTTAATAATAAAAGCACAGTTAGACCAAACACAAATGTCTCTGCCCCATAATGGGGAGGCAGTGGTGTATGGCAAATGTCACTGGCCTAGTAATTTCAAACCCCGGGCTAATGATCTGGGTACATGGGTTCAAATGCTACCATGGCAGATAATGGAATCTGAATTTAATGAAAACATGGAGTAAAAAGTTGCCCCAAATGGTGACCAAGTGACCACTGTCAATGTCGTAAAAACCCATCTGGTTCATTTTATGGATTAGTGCCCTTTAACGTCCTTCCCTTAGGAAAGGAAAATGTCATCCTTAGCTGGTCTGGCCTACATGTCACTACAGACCCACAGAAATGTTGATGACCCTTAAATGCCTTCTCCACAAGTAGAGATGTTCAATAAATACTGGCCTAGCAACACCGCGAACAAATAAAAAATTAAATTTAAAGATCATGGCATTATGACTTCAGTTTCTTGGTGTTCTTCTGCATATTGGTTCCAGAAAGATCACAGAATCACTACAGTGTGGAAAGAGGCCATTCGGCCCACCAAGTCTGCAATGACCCTCCGAAGAGTCTCCCACCCAGACCCAACCCATCCTGGTCCTGTAAACCTGCATTTACCATTGCTAATCCACCTAGCTTGCACATCTCTCGACACTAAAGGGGCAATTTCACATTGACAATCCACTTAACCTGCAAATCTTTGAACTGTGGGAAGAAACTGGAGCATTGTGCTGATACCCATGAGGGCACAGCTAGAACATGAAAACTACACAGTCACTCAAGGCTGGAATCGAATCCGGGTCCCTGGCACTGTGAGTCGCATGATGCCATGCACCAGCAAGCTAATGCTTTCAGTTCAATAAATCCAAATGTGGCATACTAGTTTCTTGGGAAGTTCTACTGGCCGCTTTTGTCACTGAGTACTGCACAAGCCCAAAGTTGGAGGTGGTAAACCACAATAGCTTGGTAAGGAGTACGTTGTTAGTTGAAATTATGTCATAGTAAGCATAAATCACATCCCAAGATCCTGAGACAATATAAGTACTTTAGCAACAATTTACATCATGGCCACCAATCGTTAACTGGTTGCAAAATTCTGTTTACATTATCTTAATGAAACTTTCACTACGCTACTTAAGACAGTAGTCCAAGCATTTAGGATGCATATTCAAAAGTAAGCAAACATAAATCATTGAAAACCAAGGAATGGAGAAGTGTTGTTTTCTAACTACATGAAGTATCCCGGAGCCCGAACATACTGAAAACTGATTTGATTGAAATGTGACAATTCAGTGGAATCTCCCTCACTGGTATAAATTCAGGTCAAGTCCCAATTAAGATGATTCCTACTGCAAGCTTATAAACACTTAAAATTCATAAAATGCCTTTTACAAACTTAGCAGGTCCGAAAAGCAAATACACGATACTTTTGAAGTGTCGTCTCAGTTGCACTATAACAAATGTAAAAGAGGTAAAGGACCAGATAAATGTGTGTTGAGGATGTTGGTTAGGAGGAAATATTGACCAGGATATCCGAAAGTGCTCATGGTTCTGCTTCAAAATAGTATCATGGCAACTTTTACATCCATCTCCAGGAACACTTGGCTTCAGTTTAACATTTCATCCACCAGACAGCCCCTTTGACAGTGCAGCACTCCCACAGGATTGCACAAAATTTTGTGCTCAAATTTCATGAATGCAATTTAAACTCAGGACATTGAATTTAAAAGGAGAGTGTGCTGCCACTGAGCCACATTGCCAGCACAAAGTAGAACTTTCTTCAAAGTAACTTTGTACACTTGCAATATAAATGCATACTTAAATGTCACTACTGAAGTTTTCCAACAGCTACATATGTGCAATGCTCCAACTGTTATCAAATTTGTAAAAGTTTAAACAGAGCACTTTTGGCAACAGGGACGTGCCAGTTTACTGTATTGCTCTGCCAATATTAAGCCACTACTATAAAGTTCAAGAGATTTATCACCCAGATCCAAAGGTGATCAGAAACCTCGTTTCATATTAGCAATGTCAGAGTGCTTAGTTATCAGTCGACAAGGCAACCACAAGAGCCATATCATTAAGGATACATAAATTCATCTCATTCACACTGTCAGGCACAATGACTTCTCCAGGCGAGTTCACTAAATCATTTCATAAGCATACTGAGTCCTAGGTCCTGTTTAAAGTTAAAACAAGAAACAGTATCCTTCATAGATAACAAGGTGTAGAGCTGGATGAACACAGCAGGCCAAGCAGCACCCT
>JAHRHZ010000222.1:41544051-41570351 GCA_024137785.1 Ginglymostoma cirratum | reverse complement strand
AGGGTGCTGCTTGGCCTGCTGTGTTCATCCAGCTCTACACCTTGTTATCTCGGATTCTCCAGCATCTGCAGTTCCTATTAACTCAAACAGTATCCTCCTTCAGCAAGATGGAGAGAACCTCTGTGCAACATGGATATAACTACTGTGAAAGGTCTCCTGGTACAAATCATAACAGATTGAGGAAACCAAACTGAAACGTCACTACTGGGTTTCGTGAAGTTGACAATTCAGTGGGCATATAATAATTGGCGCAAACACAAATAAGACCCTCAGCAGACACATCAATTATGACTTCATGTAAAGCACACATAAAAAAGGAAGGAGGCAACAAATGTAGCCCATTCCTGCATATATAAAATACAAAACCAAAGGAGAAGGAGTGATCTTTACAGTCGACCTGACAAACTTCACTTTTACGATAAAAATGATCCACATGAATAATAGAACACTTTCCTGCAAAGACAAACCGGGGTAATGAAATACAATCTAATCGTACCCTCAATCCCCATTACAGTACACAACTTCTAGTATACAACACCTCAATACTTCGCCTCCATTCTCTTGCGTGACACATTTTTTCATAATAATCATCATTCTCTGAGTTCTTCCTAATAGATAATGCAGTGGAGTGTGAAATGTTGAATTTTAGTAGGAAGAACATGGAGTGGCAACATAAAGGATACAATGCTAAAGCGGATGCAGGACAGAGACAACTGGGGATGCAAGTACAAATTGCTGAAGATGACAACGCAGATTGAGAAAGTAGTTTAAAAGTCACAAGATCCTGGGCTTCATTAAAAAGGCACAAGTACAAGGCAGAAAAGTTACGCTGAACCCTTATGAAGTACAGACTCAGGTTCAACTCGAGTACTATCTCGAGTTCTAGACACCAGACTTTAGGAAAGAAGTGAATGAGCTTTTGAAGCTGTGCAGAAAAGATTCATGAGAATTGGCTTAGGGTTAAGGCACTTTGGTAATGTGGATAGATTGGAACAATTAGAGTTGTTCTTCAGCAAAGATATGTTGAAAAGGAGATTTGATGAGGATGTTGAATAGTATGAGAAGTCTGGAGAGAGTAGATAGGGAGAAACGCTTATGGGAAGAAAGAACGAGAAGAACTAGAAGACCAACTTAAAGGGACTGACAAAAGAACCAAGAGATGCCATGAGGGAAAATTTTGTTTTAAAAAATAAAACAGCAAACCATTTAGGTTCGAATATATGACCCAACAGTGTTGTGGAGATAAATGCAATTAGTGTTCTCAAAAAAGAAACCGTGTAAGTACTTGAAAAGAAAAGAAAACTGCAATACTATGGAAGAGTGCTGGGGGAATGGGGCTAGTTGAAATAATACTGCAGACAGCCAGCATAGAAAGAGGTAAAAATATCTGTCCTTGTGCTTTGAATATTCTGTGATTTTGTGACCTGTTTTAAATGTACTTAAACAAAAACAGTAACAGGAAAAATAAAAGATTATTTTTAAGAAATTGGTGTTAGCAAATAACTAGTTGACCAGTTTGATCTTTGCAAAATATTAAATATATGTTATTCCAAATCAACAGACAAGTATCTGTAATGCTATTTAAGAAAGAAAATTTCTAAAATGAAATCCCTTTCATAGCATGAAGAAGAAATAAGTGATTTCCTCATTAATTAGGAAGGAATGCTTTGCCTTAAGTTGCTTAAAATTACTGAATTTATAAAGTTAAAAATAGATATAAACAATTGAAGTTCAGTGGTAATGAGAACTTTTTCCAGAGGTAAAAAATAGACAGATAGATACATATAAAAACAAATCAAGTAATGTGCAACAATTTACAACATCAGAATGAAGTAGCAGGTGAAAAGTTATTCTAATGCCCAGCTACTATAAACATTGAGCAGATTTATTTAGTTTCTAAATTTACCTTGCCAGTATCAACACCATGAAAGAGACAACAGTCTGACCACAGGATAATGACCACAATAAATGGATTGCAAAAGGGGCTGAATATATTGACAGTACAGACAATGACCACACAGAAAATGACAATAGATGCATTTGGTACTTTCAATGGGTTTCAATAGAAAAGACAGAAATAAAATTAAGGAAGAGAAATAAGGAAAGTGAAAGATTTATATTGCACGTACCCAAAATGCTTTACAGCCAGCTAACTACTTTGCAAATGCTCTCAACCCTTGTAATATTGGGAAATGCAACAGTCAATTTGTACATAGCAAGCTCCTACAAACTGCAAAGCATAATAGCCCAGATTTTGCTGTGAGTGGTACTGTCCACTGGATTTACACTTGACCAGAAAGCTTCTGACACTTTGCACAGCAGGGTATGGTCAGTCAAAGATTCAAATGGCTCAACACTCTCTCCAGAGCACCTCCTGCACTGGTGAACAGGGCAAGCACAGTATAGCTTATAGCCACAGACTGAATAATTGCTGGCTCACTGTTCCAGCCAGTACATTAAGTGTCAAATCAGCTATTGAAGGTAAGACTAAGAGAGAGGGAAAGCATAATGAGAAAAGTCTTTTTAAATCTCTAACATTACTTAAAATAAGACATTACAATACAATTTTCGATTCAAAAATAGAGGTGTCTTGAAGAAAATAACAAATACTATCCTATTAAAAAGTGCTCTTAGACCAGAATGGATCAACTCTATTTGGAAGATTTATTCTGTATCTATGATAAACACAAAAACTTCACTCTATCCACTACGTGGGAACTGTGATTCAGAATGAGATGAACTTCTAGAAACCTTGGACAACTTGCCAACTTGTGTGTAGCTTCATTTAGTGGTTAGAAATTAGTCTAATTTTCATATAAATAATGAGTAGTGCTCGCTTTAGTCTAACTACCATTCTCACAGTTAAATCTGGCACAATTTGCTTCGGTGACAGAAGGCAGACAGCTTCAAAATTTCATCTATTTAAAAAAAAAAGCACCTCCAATAGTGAGCACTATCTTAGTCATGCACTGAATTACCAGCCTAGATTATAAAAAAAATTGTATTTTATAGCACCTTACATAAATCCCAGGGTATGTAAAAAACTCTTTACAACCAAGAGTACTTTTAAAATGCAAACACAATTGTAACATAGAAAATATGGCAGCCAATTTGCATGCACATTTCCTTAAACAACGGTGACAACGATGGACAATTCTTTTTGTGATAATGATTAAACAACATAGCCAAAGATAATCCTGCTCCTCTTCTTCAAAAGCATTAATGCTACAAGGCTTTTTATCATGTCTCAAAGTGGCTGATAGGAGTTTAATATCTCATTCAAAAGACAGCTTCTTGGATATTATTCAACTTAATCAATTCCGCAGTGGAATGTTACAAACACAGGAAGAGGAGCAGACCATTCACCCCTTCAAACTGTACTGCCATTTAATACAATCACAACAGATTAAACACTTCCAGGCCTTTTATTCACTCCCATCCCTATAACCCTTAATTCCATTTGTTAACTATCTACTAACTCTATTTTAAAATACATATAGGGAAAGGCTTCCACAGACCTCTGCGGTACAGCATTCCAAAGATTTACCACCTTTTGAGTAAAACAAATTCCCCTCATCTGAGTCCCAAATAACATTTTATTTATTTTAAAAATTATGAAGCCTGCTTTAAGATTCCCCATTGAGAAAATATCTTACCTGCCTCAACTCTGTCTACTTCTTCACATATTGTGTTGGTTTCAATGAGATCACATCTTATTTCTGAAAACCCCAGATATACACACCTAGTTTGCCCAATCTCCCTTCTTAAGCAAGTCTGGTGAGCCTTTGTTGCACTATGTCCATGGAAATAACATTGTTCCTGAGTAAGGAGACCAAAATAGCACACAGTACTCCAGGTACAGTCTAACAAAGCTCCAACATGATTGAAGCAAGACTTCTCTACTCCTGTGCTCAAATGCTCTTATGATAAAGACTAACATTTCATTTGGCTTTCTAATAATTTGCTGTCCCTTGGTATTAGCCTTCAGTGACTTATTACAAGGACGCCCAGGTCCCTTTGCACACCTACACTCACCATTTAAGGAAGATTTGTACATCTGTTCCTACTACTAAATCGGATAACCTCACATTTTTCCAATGGAATTCCACGTACCATGTTCTTGCCGACTCACTAAGCCTGTCCAAATCCTCCTGAAGTTGCTTTACACCTTCCTCACAACACACACTCCTGCATAGCTTTGTACCACTTGCACATTTGGAAACATTACATTTGATCCCCACATTCAAAGCGTTGGTAAATATTGTGAACAGCTGGGGCCACAGGCACAATCCTTATGGTACCTCACTAGTCACAGCCTACCAACATGAGAGTGACCCATTCATTCCTACTGTTTGTCTGTTAGACAATCTTGAAAGCATGCCTACATAATTGCCTGCAATCCCACATGTTTATAATTTTGCTGACTAACCTACTATGGGGAACTTGATCCAAAGCTTTGTGAAAATCCAAATACACTGCACCCATCGACCCCTCTTTATCAATTTTGTTAGTAACATAGTCAAAAAAACCCAAGTTTGTCAAAAACCATTTTCCATTTCAAATCTTCTGATTATACCTGACCACATCATTTTTATCCAATCATCCATTTATCACATCCTTTATGTTAGATTCTAGCATTTTCACTCCTACAGATGTAAAGCTGACAGGTCTGTAGTCTCCCATTCTTAAATAGTACAGTGACATTTACTAGCTTCCAATCTGCAGGAATCATTCCCAAATCAACGGAATTTTGGAAGTGATCACAAATGCATGGATTCTGTCTACAGTCTATATCTCAGAGTATTGAAGGAGGTAGCTTTCAAGTCTTGGGCACTTAAACTGTCATCCCCATTAATTTCTGCAATATAACGTTCACACTGATATTAGTTTCCTTCAATTCTTCATACTCACTGGTTACTTGCATATCTAATCTTGGGTAATTCCTTAGCGCAAAGATACATAAAGTATTAAATTTAGCTTCTCCAACATTTCTCTCTTTTCCATTATAAAATTCCCTTGATTCGTCCTATAACAAACACACATTCATCTTAGCTAAATGTTTTGCTTTTACGTACCTGTATAAGTTTTTACAATCTACTTTTATGTTTTTGCGAGAGCACACTCATATTCTATTCTTCCCTTCCTCATCAATTTCTTGGTTTACTGTGCTATGTTCTGAAAACTTCACAATCATCAAATTTCTGACTATTTCTGGCCACATTTCTAAGCCTTATCCTTTACTCTTTTTACTCATTAACTTATTTTTTTAAAACAGCTATAATTGACTGATTTTGAGTTATTGCACTTTGAAAGAACATATGGTTGCTTTCAGCCATGTGATAGTTCTTTAAAGGCTGCCCAATCCTAGATACAGTCACGTCTTTTAATGTAGTTTCTAAAACCAGCCCAGCCAATTTGTCTCACGTTTTCATAACTTCCCAGTCAAATTTAACACCCTTGCTTCAGATTGAACCACTTCACATTCAAACATAAAATTCTGACATACTGTCCTCAATTTCCTATTTTCTGTAACAAACTTTGCTTTCTTCCAATTTGGGTAACCGCTTGCTAGTTAACCAAACAGCGCTAGCCTGAAAACTAGTCCCAATTACTCAGAAATCTGATAGCCTCGCTCCCCACCCCCGCACCCTCATACCAGTTCTCCAGCCACGTGTTCAATCATTTGATCCTCCTGTTCTTATGCTCATTGGCATTTGGCACAGTGACAGAGTCATACCAGCACAGAAACAGACCCCTCGGTCCAACCAGTCCATGCCAAACATAATCCCAAACTAAACTAGTCCCAAATGCCTGCTCCTGGCCCATACCTTTCCTATCCACATACTTATCCAAATGTCTTTTAATTGTTCTAAATTCTTCCCACATCCATCACTTCCTCAGGAATTTCACTCCACTTGTGAACCACCCTGTGTAAAAAATTTGTCCCCTCATGTGTATTTTAAAATCTCTGTCCTTTCACCTTAAAAATGTGCCCCCGGTCTTGAAATTCCCCAATCCTAGGGAAAAGACAACTACCACTAACTCTATATACATCTCTTGTTATTTTACGAACTTCTATAAGGTCACCTCTCAAGCTCCTTTGCTCCACCTAAAAAAGTCCCAGCCTATCCAGCTTTTCTTGATAACTGAAGCCTTCCATACCCAGCAACATCCTGATAAATCTCTTCTAAATGCTCTCCAACTTTATATTATCCTTCTTCTAACTGGGCAACCAGAACTGGACATAGTATTCCAGAAGAGGCCTTACCAATGTCCTGTACAACCTCATCATGTCTTCCCAAATCCTATTCTCAAAAGGAGTTAGCAATGAAGGCAAGCATGCCAAATACCTTCTTAACCACCTTGTTTATATGTGATACAAACTTCACAGAACTATGTACCTGCACCCCTAGGTCCCTTCTGTTCTACCAACACTTCCCAAGGTCCTACAATTACCTGTATTGAGCTCTGTTCTTGTTTGTTGTACCAAAATGCAACACCTTGCATTTATCTAAATTGAACTCCATCTGCCATTTTTGAGCCCACTGACCCACTTGATCAAGATTCCTTTGTAAGCTTAGAAAACCTTCACTGTCTACTATACCACCAATTTGGAGTCATCTAAAAAACTTACTAACCACGTCTTCTATATTCTCAAATCAAATCATTTACGTAAAAATGACAATCAAAACTGAACCCAGAACTGATCCGTGTGGAATCAGTGCCTTATTCCACTGTCTACATTGTTCGTACCAATGTGGACCACAACTTCCGGCTGATTCCCCCTCCTCCAAAAGGACATCCTGCAGCTGCTTTACCAGACCCTTGATCCTGGTTGCAGGGAGCTGATATACCATGGTAAAAATCACATTTAATGTCACAAAAACATCTGTCTGATCCTCTGACTATGGAATCCCCTATCATATTGCCCTTTCATCCTTTTACGTATCCCTCTATACAGCAGAGACTCATCTCTGACTGCATTCGGCCAATGAACCATCACCTTCACTAGCTTTCAAAACAGAATATAATTGGCAAGCGTAAAAGACTCGGAGGATTCCTGCACCACTTGCCTAGCTTTGGTAGACTGCCTGGTAGTCGTCCATTACCTCTCTGCCTGTACACTTCTAACCTGGCATGTGACCACCTCTCTATGTGTGCTAACAAAAACAGAAATTGCTGGAGAAACTCAACAAGTCTGGCAGCATCTGTAGAGAGAAAGCAGAGTCAATGCTTCAGGTCTTCTTCAGATCCAACTGGTCCTGATGTAGCTGCTCAGCAATTTCACTTTGTGCTTCAGATTTCCATCACCTGCAGTTGGTTTTTTTTTGTTTGGTTTTCCTAATTTGTGCCGTCCACATAATCCCCTGAAACACAGATGCGCAACAGTGATTCCATGACTTAAATTTTACTTCTCCCATCTCTGGGGTGTGACTGTGAATCCACAACTACCTGACTAGGAGATAAGTTAACACTAAAAGGGGAAGGTTAGAATAGCTACCACTGGTTACAGAGACACCTGAAGCAGTCCCACCTGGTCCACTGGAGGTCATTGGTATGGCAGAGGTGGAGATCTCAGCCCTTTTCAGCTGCTCTTCAAAGTTACAGAAGTCTTGTTTCTGTTCCTCGTGGGTTTCATCCTCCCTGCCTCGTTTGTTTTTGCCTCTAATGAAGGTGATGATGAACCTGCCCCTCGACATGCCTGACCTGGTTGGAGCCCCTCAAACACTCTCAGAGCTCAAAGTGAACTTTCCAACTCCAAACCACCGCTCTTCAGCCTCCTCCATCATCAACTTCAAACCGGCCAGTTGGTCCCTTCCCCTGCAGGCCTCCCGCTGTGTTACTGCCTCCCTGTCACCGTTACTAACGACATCAAGGACAGAGAAGCCGCTCTCCACCTTTACCTGCAGCGCCCATTTACCTGCGGCTCTTCAGCAGGGGCGCATGCGCAGCCCGTGTCACTGCTCCCCCCACCTCCCCGGGGGTTGTAGTTCCCGCCGCGGGCGCCTGGACTACAACTCCCAGGAGGCCGCGCTCGCTCCACGGCAGTCAGCGCCCATTGGCTGCGCCGCTCAGGGAGGGAGTTTCAAAACGTGAATCGGCATGTGGTAGCTCCAGCCCAGTGTCAGCGCTTCCTGCAGTCCAGCCATAGCCTCTGTGGGATTACTCACTTATCATATCACCACCACAGCAAGTTACTGTGTTTAGCACTCAACATTTTTGGAGCGCGAAGGTGTTAGTTTAGACATCTATTGAAATAAACAAAGATCTGAAACAAAACCAGAAATTGCTGGAGAAACTCAGCAAGTCTGGTAGCATCTGTGGTAGAAAGCAGAATTAACGTCTTGAGTCCAGTCACCCTTCTTCAGAGTTGCTCAATTTAAAACTGTTTTAAATAAAAACAAATATAGCTGATCTTTAAATCTCTATGCTGCTCTGCTAAATAGGAAATGTAGTCTGTTTTGATGCTAGATTATGAAGCATGGTTCCTTAATAAGCTCACAATCCATTGCTTTTGAATTCAGTGCATTGAATAGTCATATTTAAAGGAATGGTGTGTCCTGCTAAATTCCATTCAAAGGATGTTCTCAAAAGTTTCCATCAGACGAGCACTGTAGCCCTAGAACATCAGAGAAGCACACTACTGCTATAATATCAGATGAACACACTAGTGGTACCAAATCAGACCATCACACTTGCACCATAAGAATAGACCAGCACACACACTATAGCATACTAGCACTACAAATTGAGACTAGAGCATTAGATTTATAGGATCAGATTTGCATAGTCACTGTAACATCAGATAAGTACACTAGCACTGTAATACCAGATGAGCGTACTAGCACTACCAAAACACACCAGCACCACACTAGCAATACAACGCGAGACCAGCACGCCAGCTCTATAGGACTAGACTAGCACATTCACACTGTAAGATCAGACCGGCACATTAGCACTACAAAATCACACACGCCACTTGCACTATCTCAACAGACTAGTACTCCAGCACTATAAAATCAGACTAGCAGACAAGCATTTTAAATCAGACAAACACACTGGCACTAGAACTAGTGACTAGCCCACTAGCAGCATAACAAGAGACTCAAACACTTCCACAAAATCATTAGACTAGCACAGAAGGACTGTAACATCTGGATAGTGCACTAGCGCTACAAAATCATGCTTGTACACTAGAACTACAACAACAGACTAGAATTCCACCGCTACAACATGAGACTAGCACACTGAACTGTAACATTTGACTAGTTTACTAGCACCACAATAACACTTTAGCATAATAGCACCATAATATCAAGCTATCACACTAGCATTACAACAACAAACACACTGGCACTATATTACCAGACCAGCACACTAGCGCTATAAATTCAGCTTCACACACTAGCATTACAACAACAAACACACTGGCACTATATTACCAGACCAGCACACTAGCGCTATAAATTCAGCTTCACACATTAGCATTACAACAGCATAGTAGCACATTAACTCTACAAATTCAGACTAATATACTATCAATATCACATTAAATTAACATAAACACACCTGTACAGTTTGTATTTAACTCCTCTTGTGTGTTCCTGACAGGGAAACGTCTTTTGACTTCTTTTGATGTAACACACAAGGGATGGTTCAGGATTTTGCATTGTATCTCCTCCTTCTGAAGTGTTCCCCTAACATTTAATTGACACCCTTCCTAGCGTGACTTTTTAGCGTTTTGTTTGAGGCTGGGGCAAATCCACACAGAAATTTTCCTGCCAGTGTCACCCGTTTCAAAAAAGAATTCAACCACTCCTACTGAAAAGTTCAATGTATCTATAAAATATTTCAGGTTACTTCAGTTTATCCATACATCAGCAGTAATGACTGCAGAGAGATACGGCAGATATTGAGAAGTAAGTTGCCTTTGTAACTTTTTAATTCAAAGACGGTGGACTGCACATCACAGTATCAAAGTGGAGAAAACATCTGAAAATGGTGGAAGCAAAATTGGTAATCTGGCAACATGCAAAGTTTAGTATTTTTTATATTATGTTTTATTATTGTTGGGTTGCTGTGTTTAAAATCAAGAACCATTTTGTGAGTTCTACCGTAATCTTAATCATACTTCACAGTGGATCAATAAATTGTTATCGAGTAGATGCATTACCACCAGAGGGAGCCATATACTTAGCTTTCGTTCACTTGTACTATATTTCCACTGGTAAAGACGAAGTATTTTTAAAACGTTAAATAAACGCCTGTAAAATACTACAGATTCTAGAGGCATGAAATGAGGTTAGAAAGTGATAGACAAACTCAGCAGGTCTGGCAGTATTCATTGGGGTGGGGAGAGTTTGAAGAAACAGAGTTAATGTTTCAAGTCCAATATGTTTCTTCTTTGCAACTGGAGTAGTGAAAATGCAATTTTTATAACTTTCGAGATATGAACATGCAATACAGTAAAATTATTTTACATTTCATAAATGAAGTATGAACTTCCTTTCTTCAAGTTTTTTGTCCTTGATTTCCCTGTGCCCATGCACCAGCTAGCACCATCTAAAACCTGAATCCAGGTATTACTAATACTGCTCTGATTGAGACACTCAGAATCAAACAACACCTTTTCCCTTTGGGCCTCTTCAGTGGCTGTTCCAAGCTTTAGCACATCCTGGACCTTAGAATATGGCAGTCTATAACCTTTGGTTGATGCCAAATGTTTGGACTGAAAGAGCAATAAGTTTCAGGCAGACGAAAGAGCATCTTTCACGGAGTTGACGGATTGAAAATGGATAGTGTCTACAGGGGCATAATGTTCAAATCTCTAGATGAAGGGGAAAAAAGACTGTACCCAAAAGTACTCTCATGCCAATGGCTACCATTGTGTGCAGCTACATCAAGCTGTCAGTCAATCAAGGGCAGTATCTGATCTCAGTACAGGAGCTCAGGCACAATCTGTTTGCTGCTGGGGTGGTCCAGATCAGGGATTACACATTATTACAGTCGAGGGAGAGGGCCATAGTTCATCCAATGATCTGTTCACTGCAAGTAAAAGAGAAGCCCATTACTTGGGAAAGTTGGGGAAGTCAACTGTGGGCATTCGAGGCAACATATTTGGACGCAGACTGGATAATAATTGCGAAGGGGGGGGGGCGCAACTCACTATATAAATGGGGAAGACAACAGAGCACTGAGGGACATGGGATTCTGAAGGAGAATGGTCATTAATGGCTACTGCCATCTTGCTTCGATGGGGGTCATTGTGTCATAACCAAGGTGTATGCCTGGGGATCAAGGGGTCAAATGAGGAGATGAGCAGATAAGTAAAAATATTGGGTGATATAAAAAGTGATGTAAAAATATATACATAGCAGTACGGAGGAAACCCGGAAGTGCGGCAATCCACCTCAACAGACTCCAGAGTTTTAAAACCAGGCAGGAAAACACACCGATGCTTCATTGGAGGTTGCACTGAGGATGTTACCAAACACGGTAACAAAACGTCTGTGAAACAAGAAACCAGCTCGGCGAGCCAACTAACCTCAACAACCTCAAAAATATTGGGTGAGATTAGACAGAAGTTCAAACCTGACAGGGTCATCAGGGTTTTCAAAGGGGAAAGGAAGAAGGAGACGTCACTCCGATTGACAGGCTAAGCCTGATACTCACACTGTGAAGCACTAGCTGTATTTCCCTCCAACCAAATCCCAATCACAAATGCTCAATGGAAATGGAAAGTGGTTGCCACCACACTGGAAGTGGGTGGAGTAATTTTTTCTGTCTGACAAGGTTTGATAGATCCTCACGCACTTACAATCTCCTAATGGATTTGCATGACATGGCACGTGTTACATACATTGGAATAAGGTCCTCTATTGTCAATGGCCGTTTAGAGGTTCTTCATGGCCCACCTTGTCAGAGTCCTCCATGCCCCACTGTATCGAGGATTACGGTAAACACTCATTTGTGTGTGTGATGTGGATATTGACTACTGCCATTACGGAGGAGCTGTTTTCTTTCTGATGTTCCCCATACAGATTCATTGGAGCCATGGCCAATGATCCAACCACAGCAGGAGTTATGGTCACCGTCACAGTGGTGAAACAAAGACACAGAGAAATCGAGGAGGAGGAGCAAATTCTTCAGCAAGTCTGAGACCAGCAGTAGCCTCTGCATGAAGAATTCACAGCTGACGGCCCGCACAGGTTGCAGAGGAGGTGCAGGAGGTCCAGGCTTTTTTTTTTCCATTGATGTCAGTGCCTCAAAATGAGGTGCAGAGCTGCTACAGACTGAGGATGCCCTGGGATAGCATTACCTCATCTCCTTTCCCTGTGACGAGGTGAATGCTGTAGCCTGGGCAGTGGGCTTTACCAACATAGCTGGCTTCTCCCCAGGTGCAGACTGTAGACACATCGCATTGTATGTACCGTATCATAATGTGACTGACTTCATCAATAGAAGAGTCTTCCATTTAGTCACCAGTCAGTGAACAGGTTATCTGTGACTGTTGCTACCAGATCTTAAAGGTCTGCTCCAGATACCCTGGAAGTTGCCATGATAACTAAATCCTCAATAACTCTCAATTTCCTGCTTCAATTCAAGAGCAGTATATCTTACAAAGATGGCTGCTGGGAAAGAAGGGCTATTCTTTGCAAACATGACTGATGACTCGATCACACAAACCCCCGATCAAGGCTGAGTGTAGATACAATGCAGCCCGATCTTTCATCATGGCCATCATAGGGCAGGCAATAGGCCTCCTGAAGATGAGATTCTGAAGTTTTGGATCAATCTTTAGTTGGGGAGTGGGAGGTGGTGGTTGATGGCCATGGACTACACTCCAGGCACAGTGTGCCACATAATCCTAGCATTTGCATTCTGCACAGTTGGATTGGGAGATGTGGGGATGTGATGGGTGTTGAAGAGCGAAGAGAGCAGAAGCAGTCATTTGAGAGGGAAGCTGAAGACTTTGAGCAGGAGGGACATCATCTTTACCAAGACAGAGCAGTGCAATGTTGGCCACAACAAGCCACACAGGACTTAAATAATATACTATTCCAACAGATAATAGAAGCAATTATGTGAGGGAATTCACTGGAGTTCACAGAGAAAAACCCTCCAAGAAACTCCTCAAAATTGACTCTTGGCCGATTTTTGGTAAAATTCAAGACATGGCTCCAAATCAGAATAGTGTATAGCTTGGAGGGGAATTTAGAGGTGGTGGTGTCCCAGTGCATCTGCTGTTCTTGACTTTCTAAAGTGGTAGAACTTGCAGATTTGCAAGGTGCTGTCGGAGGAACCTTGGTGAGTTACTATCATACATCTTGTACATGGTACACAACGGCCACTGTACATTGGTGATGAAGGGGATGAATGTTGAAGGTGGTCGATGGTGTCAAGCTTCTGATTATTTTTGGAGCTGCACTCATTCAAGCAAGTGGGGAATATCCCATTGTGTACAATATTATCAGAATGTCTGTTATCACAATGTCTTGTACATATTTGATATAAATTGTAAGTCTTATTTAACAAATTGTGAAAGTCTCAGAGGATAATCCTCACTTTTAGTGTTGGCAAAAAATGACCAATAGCAAACCTACGCATAGAGAAATTCTGTGGAAGGTACAATGGATGGTAGATCCACCACTTTCTGTCTCTGTCAAAAATGAACATTTCGCCCATTGAGCATTTGATTACTGTGCCTGTCCCTTGAGTTCTGTGCAGTTTTGTAATTCTCTCGCACATTAATCGCTCCCTCTTAAACCAATCCAACAATTTTCTCACACAGCATGAGTACCTTAAGATCTGAGGGGATGACATGTGCAGCCCTCCTACTATTTAAGTTTTGTTTTGAAAGGTAACAGCCTTGTAATTAATGAAATAAAAATTTAGCCCATGGATGTGTATTCCTACAGTCCAATTTCATCACAGCGTGCATCGTGGAACTTGTATAATCCCACTGCTTTTTCCTAATGCCTCACCTGCTATATTCTTTACACCATTTATCTTTCAGAGCAAAAACAGATTTTGCAATTATGTCTTATTCACTATTCTGCAGTTATATTGGTACTTACATTTGTTTTTTCTTTTATATTTTTGGGTATCCACATCAAGGATGCAACACTGACACTGCCTGTGTTGTATCGGTACACACAGAGGGCAAAATGCAGACTGATAAGCTCCATGAATACTTACAAAGCCCCCCTCTATGATACCAGCATGTTGCAGTTATTGTATGAACAATTCCTAGCTAAATTGTTAACCATTTTGAAGTTAGGAGGAGTTAAGTGCCTCGTTAGCTGCTTTAGGTGCGTGAAAAGACAATTAAGCACAGGAGGATGAATTGGTGTTTCTTTATCTTTGAAAACTATGAATTTGTGTTTCTCACAATTAGGATGTAAAATACTGCACACGATGGTCATCTCATCCTCTGTATACAGGGTACGTAATGGTCAAGTGATATTGTCACCAGACTATTCAGCCAGAAACTCAGCTAATGTTCTGGATCTGGATTCAAATCCTATCATGGCAAATGGTGGAATTTCAAAACAATTAAGTATCTGCCAATGACCATGAAATTGTTGTCAAAAAACTCATGGCTTGCAAATGTCCTTTAGGGAAGGAAATTGTCTGGTCTGACTGACGTATGACTGCAGAGCCACAGCAATGTGGTTAATTCTCAACTACCCTCAGAAATGGCCGAGTAAATCATTCAGTCGTAGCAATCATTACAAAGTCTCAACAAAAAAGTGACACTGGATGAACCACAGTGGCATTGACCTTGGCACTGCAAAACACAATGGCAGATGTAACCCTGTCCTCCTCACTAACATCTGGGCAGTAGTGCCAAAATTAGGAGAGCTGTCTCACAGACTAGTCGAGCAACAGCCTGATATAGTCATTCTCACAGAATCGCACCTTACAGACAATGTTCCAGACACCATCATCACCATCCCTGGATATGTCCTAGCTCACTGGCAGGACAGATCCAGCAGAGCTGGCAGCACATTGGTTTACTGTCGCGAGTGTGTTACTCTGGGAATCCTCAACATTGACTCCTGACCCCAAGAATTCTCAGGGCTTCAGGTTAAACATGGGCAAAGAAATCTTGAGATAACACAGTATGGAGCAGGAGGAACACAGCAGGCCAGGCAGCATCTGAGGAGCAGGAAAGCTGACGATTTGGGTCGGTACTCTTCTTCAGAAATCTTGTCTTGATTACCATGTGCCGCCTTCTTTTGGCTGATGAATCGGTACTCTTTCATGTTGAACAACACTTAGAGAAAGCACTGAGGATGGCAAGGGCACAATACGTACTCTGGGTGGGAGACTTCATTGCCCACCACCAAGCATGGCTTGGCAGCAGTACTACTGATCGAGCTGGTCAGGTCCTTAAGGACATAGCTGCCAAACTAGGTCCGCAGCAGGTTGTGAATGGACCAACAAAAGGGAAAAACATACCTGACCTCATCCTCACCAATTTGCCAGCTGCAGATACATCTGTCCATGACAGTGTCAGTAGAGCAACCACTGCACAGTCCTGGTGGAGGCAATGTCCTGCCTTCATATTGAGAATTCCCTCTATTGTGTTGTGTGGCCCTATCACCATACTAAATGGGACAGACTTCAAACAGATGTAGCAACTCTATGAGGTCATCAACAGAAGCGGAATTGTACTCCAGCACAATCTGTAACGTCATGGCACGGCATCACCACCACTCAACCATTATCATCAGGCGAGGAGATCAACGCTGGTTCAAATGAGAGTGCGGGAGGCCATGCTAGGAGCAGCACCAGGCATACCTGAAGATGAGGTATCAACCTGCTGAAGCCACTAAACAGGACTACTTGAGTGCCAAACAGAATGAGCTGCAAGTGACAGATAGAGCTTAGTGATACCGCAACCAATGGATCAGATCTAAGATCTACAGTCCTGCCACATCCAGTCATGAATGGCAGTGGACAATTAAATAACTCACTGGAGGAGGAGACTCCATAAGTATCCCAATCCTCAATGATGGAAGAGCCCAGCTTATCTGTGCAAAAGAGAAGGCTGAAGCTTTCACAGCAATCTTCACCCAACTGTGTTGAGTGGGTGATGCATCTTGGCCTTCTCCAGTAGTCCCGGAATTACAGATACCAGTCTTCAGCCAAATTGATTTTCTCTGAGAAATATGAAGAAATAGTTGGAGGCACGGGATACTGTAAAGGCTACAGGCACTGACAACATTCCGACAATAGTACTGAAGGCTTGCATTCCAGAACATGCCACTCGCCAAGCCAAACTCTTCCAGTACAGTTACAACACTGGCAATTACTCAGCAATGTGGAAAATTGCCCAGTCATGTCCTGTGCACAAAAAGCAGGACAAATCCAACCTGGCCAATTACGGCACCATTAATCTATTCTCAATCATCACAAAAGCGATGGAAGTTGTCATCAACAGGGCTATCATTTAGTCAGACATTATTTTTTCTCACAGAGTTTTTAAGTAACAAGCCTGTTGCTTTTCCATCACTCTGTGATTACACTGTGAAATATGTGGCATCTCATCAAGAGCTACTGAAACATTGGGAGATGGATTAATTAATGTGTGACAGTCTATCAAAACAGGGTTTCAATTTTAGATCCTCTGCAGTCATAATCATCGATCCATTCCTAGAGTAATCAAAGCACTTGAGCAGAAATGTTGGATACAAATGGTGCCACAAAGACATTAGATAGGTTTAGATGTTATAACTTGGTGAATCAGAAAGAGTTGGACAATAGGCGTGCAATATTAAAAATGCTTAAACTTGAACTTAGTGGCAGCCCTATCATTTTATATCGTTGTATTTATGTTTAATATATTAATTATAATTCTATATAACTTAATTCGTAGCTGTTTTTAATCTAACAGGGAAGAAAACTGTTTTACAAACTCATACATCAAATCACATTTCTCTTTTTGTTATTCTGATTTGAAATTGCTTTGGAAGCAATTTCTGTAATCAAAAGTTAATCTTCTGCCTTATATGTTTATCTTAGTTTAAGATTTGACAGGGTAGGTTAGTGAAAGAAAATACATGGGTGCTTATGTTAATGATTTGTAATGGCTGAGTCTAAGTGGAAAACCATATGTGAAATAAATATTGAAGTACTCTTGTGGTATGAAGAACAGTGCTTTGAGGCCATGTACTACCGTATAGTATACTCTGAGATTTGGGGATCTGCTGACCAATTTGGAGTCCAGTGAAGCAAGCAGTGATTTGGAGGCATCGGATACCCACTCTGACTTTTATGTTGGGAATTGTGGTCATTTGGAGTACTAGTCACTTAGCACAGAAACAGACCCTTCGGTCTAACCAGTCCATGCTGATCATAATCCCAAACTAAATTAGTCCCACCTGCCCACTCCTGGTCCATGTCCCTCCAAATTTTTCCTATTCATGTACTCATCCAAATGTCTTTTAAATGTTGTAATTGTACCCATATCCATCACTGCCTCTGGGAGTACATTCCACACAGCAACCACTGTATAAAAAAACCTGCCCCTTGTGTTTTTTTTTAAAATCTTCCTCCTCTCACCTTAAAAATAGGTCCCCAGTCTTGAAATCCCCCACCCTAGGGAAGTCCTTTAAACCTTGAGTACTGAAGTGGTTGAAGGCAGCAGCTCAGCACCACCAGGGGGCAATTAGAGGGTGGGCAATAAATGCTGATCCAGCCAGCACTGTCCTCATCAAGTGGATGGAACAGAATACTGACAAAGTACATGAGATGAGACAATGTACCTTATCGGTTCTGGCTCTTCCAAGGGGCAATTTAATTTGTCCCTCTCTCCTACTCTCTCCCTGTTGTCCTCCAATTCTTTCCCATTTCAAATATCTACCTCACAGCTGAATGCAAGTTACTTTTGGATCTGTTTTCACCACCCTTCCAGGCAGGTCATTTCACTTTGAACTCAAGCTTGAAATGAAGGAATTTGACAGCATCATTGCAGTCTACTGTCTACATCACTGTCCACCACTCACTGGCAGACCTTGAAGTTAACAGTGAGTATGAGTTTCTATCCGGTGTGTAGGAGAATAGGCAACTGCTTATCAGTGAGGTGTGGTGAGGCACTAAACAGATGGGAATACCTGCAAATTCTCAAAGTCCATCTCAAAGGTCTGTGACAATGTCTATTACATCAAAGCAACCTATAACTAGCTGCTAACATACAATAAATTACATCTTGTTCCCTACAATAAACTATTCCAGTTAAACCAGGAAGTGTTTTCTCTCCTACACTGGACTGAGGAGCCCAATAGTTTCCTGCATTTAACAAGGATATTAGCAGTAATCTTCATCATGAGCCACTGCTCAAACTGTGAAGTAAGCTGGGACAAATATAACATCTTCCCCAGACTTGCATTACTTCAGCTGTAAGGTGGCATGGTAGTACTCACCGCTGCTTCAAAGTTCCAGGAACCTGGGTTCAATTCCAGCCTTGGGTGACTGTTTTTGTGGAGTTTGCTCATTCTCCTTGTGTCTCTGTGGGTTTCTGTCAGGTGCTCCAGCTTTGTCCCACAGTCCAAAGATGTACAGGTTAGATGGATTGGCTGTGCTAAATTGCCCATTGTTTGCTGGACAGTTGCCCAAGTGTGGAATCAAATCTGGGTCCTTGGCATGGTGAGGCAGCACTGCTAACCACTGAGCCTCTGCAGTTGTTTGGCAGTCGGACTGTAATCAAGTTCAAAACGGGTGCAGCCATTCAACAACTCTTTTGCATTTGTTTCACATACCATGCTTTATCTTCTTTTTGCATGTTTTCTTGAAACAAACATAATTGGAATATTATCTAATAGGTTGAATGAAAATTGAAATTCCCACTTCTTTTTCCCAACTAGCAGTTTGCATTTAAGGTGACAAGCCACAACAATGATACTAATAGTGTGGCAGACTCTGGGAAAAAATGATTGAGGCTTTATAGAATTAAAAAAAGCTTTAGGACGTGACTATATGCCAAATTTCACTCACTTTGGATCTAACAACTTATTTCTCAAGCTTACAAAAACGATTAATTGTTTCAAAGAATATCCTACAAAAGCATTACAGGTCAAGTACATCTGTGAAAAATCAGTACAGATTCAGACCAAGAGCAAAGTTACAGGACAATCCACTCTTAATATCAAATACATAACAATGGTTGATCAGGAAAACATTCCATAGGTAGATGTAATCCCACATTTTTTTTCTCTCTTCTTGGATAATAAATGAACAAGGCACTACAACATTAAAAATAGGCCAGCTGTAGCCGTGAAATCTGAATAATAGATATCACAAATTACAAATTTTCTTGGTTACAATCAACGAAATTTAAAGTTCTGAATTCACCCAAATCTTTTCAGGGGTGATTTAAACTCATCCACTGCACTTTGCCAGCCTTGAAAGCCTTCAGTTCTAACTTTCAATGTTCATAGTTGAGAGCTTTTGCATTTTGGTAGAAAGAATAAAAAGATCATGTCCTTCTTGGAGAATTAATATTGTAAATAGAACTGGGTGTTAATAAGGGTGTAAGACTGTAAATAAAACCACAGGCTTAATTTTTAGAGAAATATGCTGACAAGCAGAGAAGTTATATTCACCTTATGTGGAGACCATACTTAGAATATAATGGTCATCAAAATACCAAGAGGTTACAGTGGCTCAGCAGAAGGTGCAAAATAGATTTGTAAGAATGATTCCAAAATAGAGAGATAATAACAATGAGGAAAGGCTGAACAGACTCAGATTTTAATTCCAGAAAAGAGGAAGTCAAGGGGTAACCTAAAAGAGATCTCAACAATTTTGAAGTGGGTTCAATAAGGTAAATGTAATGACTGCAGGGAGCCTTATGGGTCCTGAACAACATGCGCTATGGTGAGAAATGTGGCAACATTGCACAAGAACTCCAGTGAAGCCTAGTCTCAATATCAAGAACAGCTCTCTGCACTTTTTAACTAAGTTCCTGGTGTGAGACAAGATTCTTGCTCGGTAATGGTGAGTTGCCTACAAGGGGATTATTGCTTGCTAATGAAGTTATTAACAGCACATGTCACCTCACTAATTTGTAACCTCCTATCTTACCACGCACTCTTTGCCGAGATGCGGAGAATTCTTGACCTGGAAGTCAGAGCAAGTACTTGGCAATTTCAGCTTGCCACTTGCTCCAATGACCCCTGTGTTGGACACTAAGTGCCAACTCAAGAATGCTCCATAGGCACCAGCTGTGAGCTCTATGTCCAAGGACATTAACACCCAACATGAGCCACCCTCTAAGAGGCTGCATGGCACAACTCTGATCCAATTCAATACCCTTCTGCATTTTAGTGCTGCACCTCTGGTGCAATGGCAACTATCATTGTAATGCTGCAGTAAGGCCTCATTGCAGTCATACATGCACCCAGCTCATGGAGTAGACAAAGCTGCATCTCCAGGCCACTCGCTTGCTCTTAATTCATAACTTCTCACTCTTGTGCCTTGCAGGTACCACCTGCGGAATGTGCCTGCATGGTGAAATGGCCAGCTCCATTGGAGTCACCTCCTTGGCCTCAGACAGCTGGGATACAGAGATCTCCAAGGAAACATCTGGCCATCCCAAATCTGTGGCATGCTGACCTAAATCTCCAAAACCAGCAGGCTCCAATATAGAACAGGCTTCCTGAATCCTAGCTGTAGACCCTGACTGTACTGTAGCATAATGGGAGAGAAGGAAAAATAATCTTCTAAAGGTGCATAGGTGGCATGGGTGAATCTTCCTTTTAAATACATATTTAAACATACGTTTACTTCAGCAGCTCTGCAAGTGACTGTCATTGTGGCTAAAACAAGAGTGAACGTAGAGAGGGTAGCTATCCTTAGCGCCACACAATGTTCTAACCCTGTCTGAGTGAAAGTTTTCCTTTCCATATTACCCATTGTAGCACGAAACTTTGTCATGTTTGGTTGAAGGAGCATTGGATATTGTGAAAGTCCCACATGTTTGTAGCCTTTTATTTAACAACAAGAAAAGCATAAAAATATAATTGCATTAAGCTGCACTTACAGTTAGTGTTATACAGGCAATGCTGATCTCAGCTGAATCAAAATATTTAAAGTCAGTGAAAGATGATGACGTATAACTCCATTCCATTGAATGCAGTTCACAGCGAAGTCCTCTCTATGTTTCTTTGGCCGGTGCTACTGAGTTGTAGAATGCTGAAGGTGCTGATCCATATGAAGAATGGCCTTTCTTACTTGGTACAATGCTGTGGTCCCACAGATCCTCATTGTTCATCCCATCACCTTGTTGCATTCTGCAGTTGTCAGAAGCAAAGAATCCAATGAATAAGCATGTGTATTCTGCCTATACTGTACTGCAACAAACCAACAGACATACTACCATGTGAAACTGATGGGGCAGTGAAATCTTATGACATTCTTTGTCTCCAGTGAATTACTCCCTTTTACAATTATTGTCCCCTCTGCATCCCAGCAATCTCCACCCAGCAATCTCCACATATGGCTTCCCCAGCCTCCCACCACTTTGATAACCTACCCCTTGACTTACAGTAAACAAACTCTCTGGACTGATCATTGCTTACCACTGACAGTCTTGGAAAGACCCTTGACTGAACTCAATGCAACTCACAGAGTGACCCATTATTATTCCTCCAGTTGCACTGGACCTGCAGGACTGATTGTGGCTCATTCCCTGGGCGGTACATGTAAGGAACGTTGCCCCTGATTGGTTAAAGCAACTGATCATGTTCATGCTCCAGTCTGAGTTCAGACACTGCTCTGACTGACTGTAGTGGGCATCCTGATTGATAACAGTCCCTCTTTTCCCTCCTATTGAGAGGAAATATTCAGGACTACCAGTGGTCTAATCCTCTTTATCATTAATCAAGCAAGAATTTTCTTGACTGGGCAACAAAGAAATGGCGGAGGAATTGAATCTGTACTTTGCATCAGTTTCCACAGTGGAAGACACCAGCAGCACACCAGAACTTCAACAGATTTAAGGGGCAGAAGTGACTGTAGTGGCCATCACCGAAGAGAAGGTGCTGGGGAAGCCGAAAGGTTTAAAGGTGGATAAACCACCCAGATCAGATGGACTACACCCCAAATATCTGAAGAAGATAGCTGAGGAGATTTTGGAGGCATTGGTGATGAATTGAATGAGTGAATTGGCTTTTTGGCAATCTTCCTGGAATTACTGAAGTCAGGGAGGGTCTCAGACAACTGGAAAATAGTGAATGTGAACACCCTTTAAGAAGGGAGGGTGGCAGAAGACAGGAAATTACAGGCCGGTTAACCTGACCTCAGTCATTGGTAAGATTTCAGAGTCCGTTATTAAAGATGAGATTGCAGGGTATTTGGAAGTGCATGGTAAAATAAGGTTGTATCAGCATGCCTTCTTCAAAGGAAGGTCAAACCTAACAAATCTGTTTGAGTCCTTTGAGGAGGTAACAAGCAAGTTAGACAAAGGAGAGGCAGTGAAAGTGATCTATTTGGATTTCATGAAGGATTTTGACAACGTGTGGCACAGATGCTGCTAAATAAGCTAAGAGTGTTTGGGGCAAAGTACTGGCATGGACAGAAGTTTGGCTAACTGGCACAAGGCAGAGAGTGGGGATAAAGGGGTCTTTTACAAGATGGCAGCCACTGACTAATGGAGTTTGCAAGGGTCAGTGTTGGCATAATTATTCATGTCATACAATAACGACTTGGACAAAGGAACTGAAGGCATTATTGCTAAGCTTACAGATGACACAAGGATAGGTGAAGGGACAGGTAGTGTTGAGGAGACGGGGCGACTGAAGAGAAGATTGGACAGTCTAGGACAGAGGGCAAAGAAGTGGCAGGTGGAATACAATGTGGGAAAGCATGAGGTTATGCACTTTGGTGAGAACAATAGACGCATAGACTTTTTTCTGAATGGGGAAAGGCTTTGGAAATCTGAACCACAAAGGGACTTGGAGTCCTAGTTCAGGTTTTTTTTCAAGTTAACATGTGGGTTTAGTTGGCAACTAGGAAGGCAAATGCAAAGTTAGCATTCATTTCAAGAGGGCTAGTATACAAGAACAAGGGTGTACTATTGGTGTTGGTGGTCAGATTGAATTTGGAACACTGTAAGCAGTTTTGTGTCATGTATCTAAGGAAAGATATGCTGACATTGGAAGGAATCAGATAAGGTTTACAAGAATGATCCCAGGGATGAAGGGTTTATAACAAGAGGAGCATTTGAGGACTCTGGGTCTATACTTGATGGATTTTAGAAAGATGATGGGGGCGATCTCATTGAAACGTACAAAATACTGACAGGCCTGTGTAGAATGGATGTGGAGAAGATGTTTCCACTAGTAGGAAAGACTAGGACCTGAGGATGCAACCTCAGAGTGAAGGGATGACCCTTTAGAACTGAGATGAGGAGGAAGTTCTTTGGCCAGAGGATGGTGAATTTGTAGAACTCATTACCACAGAGGACTGTGGAGGCCAAGTCATTGAGAATATTTAAGACTGAGATAGGCTCTTGATTAGTAAGGGATCAAAGGTTACAGGGAGAAGGCAGGAGAATGGGATTGGGAAACATATCAGCCATGATCAAGTGGCGGAGCAACCTCAATGGGCCAAGTGGCCTAATTCTATTCCTGTGTCTTAAGGTCTTACCTAATTATTTTTAAAACCCTTCAGAAAGTAACCTATTATTCTTCTATTTTGAAACCCACATTCTAAAAGTGATATTAATATACATATATAAATCACACGATGGTGTTCTTCAGTTATGTGGCTATCTTGGCAAAATGGCAGCAGGAACGCCAATGCTGGCCTCATGTCTCCTCTAAGTGAGAGAGACAATTTCATTCGGGGGACTGACTCCGAGTTGGCTGGCCACAGCCAGTGTACTGTGCACAAGTAAGTAAAGGTTCACCGACTGAGACCAAACAGGTTGGTTCACCTCTGGGGGGGATTTTAAGCAAACGGCAAACTGCTTCTTGCAGCTGGATAAATACCTGATCCCTCGCATAGAGGACTTGAGCACAAAGTTGGCAGGAGGGGCTATCCTTAACAAAGCTGGACATGAGCCACGCCTACCTGCAATAGCAATTGGATGAGGAGTCACAGAAGTATGTTACAATTAATATGCATAAGCGGGTATATATATATATCAATATACAAGACTCCTATCAGCCTGCGCCCTTTCAGCTGACAATGGAGAACATTTTACAAGGGATACCCCATGTCGCCTTTTATCTCAATGATGTACTAATAACAGGGAACACCAATAAAGAGCAGTTGGAGAACTTGGACATAGTGCTTAAACATTTCTCCCAGGTGGGTGTATGCCTTAGGAGGGTAAAACGTGTGTTCCAGGCACCCCAAGTGACCTACTTGGGTTACAGAGTCAACAAAACTGGGTTACACCCATTGAAAGAGAAAGTGAGAGTGATCAAAAGAGACCGGGTTCCCACGCCTGTACTGGAGCTTAGAGCTTTCCTTGGGTTAGTGAATTATTACAGAAAATTCATACATAACCTGGCCTCCATCTTGGCACCCTTATGCCTGTTATTGAAAAAGTGTCAGCCTTGGGTCGCGTAGCCAACAAGCAGCCTTTAGGGAAGTATAAAGCAGCTATTGTCATCTCAGGTGTTGGCCCACTGCAATCTGCTGCAAGAGGTAATGCTGACGTGCGATGCTGTCTCACGCAATATCGGGGTAGTGTTGGCTCACCAGTGGCCCAACAGAGAGGAACGGAGATAGCGTATGCTTCCCGGACTTTGGCTGATGCCAAATGCAAATATGCCCAGATACAGAAGGAAGGTTTGGCGATCGTCTTTGGTGTGAGGAAGTTCTACCAGTACATTTACAGATGGGAATTTGTCATTGTAACAGATCACAAACCCCTGCTCGGGCTACTGAAGGAAGACAAGTCAAGGTCGAATAGCTTCCAGCAGAATTCAGCATTCGGCCCTTATTCTCAGCGCATACAAGTACAAGTTAGAACACTGTCCAGGAAGTCAAGTGGCTAATGCGGATGCCTTGAGCTGCCTCCCACTGACAGATACTCCACTAGTGGTGCATCCCCTGGAAGAGTCCATTTTGGTTTTGAATTTCCTGGGCAATATTCCAGTCACCACTGACAATATCTGACTGTGGAGATGAAAAGATCCTGTCCTAGTGAAACTAAAACAGCTGGTGGTAATGGGGGACACAGAAGGACCATTGAAACCCGGACTGACACCTTTCTGGACCTGGCGAGGCCAGATCACTGTAGAGGATGGCATGTTACTATGGGGAGCAAGGGTGATTGTCCTGAGTAATGGTGGCCACCAGACACTGGCTGTTCTCCACCAGGGTTATCCAGGGATTTCCAAGATGAAGATGCTAGCAAGAAACTGTGTCCGGTCACCAGGGTTGGATGTTGACATAGCTGCATTGGTAAGGCAGTGTCCAGAGTGCCAACGAGGACAAAAATAGCCACCAGCCGTGCCCCCACATTCATGGGAATGGCCAGGTAAACCCTGGACTCAGTTGCATGCCGGTCCTTTCATGGGCTCAATATTCCTGGTCATTGAGGGCGCCCATTCAAAATGGTTGGATGTGCATGAAGTTCGTTTGGCAAACTCAGGAATGATGATTGAGAAACTGTGAGCATCGTTCGCAATGCACAGACTCCCAGAAATATCGGTCATGGACAATGGGATGTCATTTACCAACATGGAATTTGAATATTTTCTGAAGTTAAAAGGCATGCGACACATGAGGACAGCTCCTCACCATCCATCGTCCAATGGTCTAGCGGAAAGACCAGTCCAAATGTTGAAGGCAGTCTTAAAGAAGCAGCATAATGCATTATTTGGGACAAAACTGTCCCAGTTCCTGTTCGGTTATAGGACCATCCCGCACGCAACAGCAGAGATAGTTCCAGCAGACTTGCTGTTGGGCAGAAGAGTCCACACCAGGTTAAACCTGATATTCCCAGACCTGGGGGTGGAGGGGGGGAACAGGAATGCCAATGATGGCCACATGCCTCCTCAAAGCGAGAAAGATAATTTAGTTCAGGCGTCTGACTCTGAGCTGGCTGGAAACAGCCAGTGTACTGGGCACAAGTAAATTAAGTGCGACGCAGGGATGGGATACCGGCCTCTATGCAGTTATTTCACGTGGAAATGCTGGGGGTATTCTTCTGAGAGAAGAAAAGCTTGGGAGGAAATTAGATAGAGGTTTTCAAAATCATAAGGAGGTCTGGACTGAATAAATCTGAGAATGAGAAACCGTTCACAATCTGGAAGGGTTGAGAGCCAAAAGCCAAC
>JAHRHZ010000222.1:41440691-41529293 GCA_024137785.1 Ginglymostoma cirratum | reverse complement strand
CCCCTCTATCCATCCTCTATCCGCCTCCCCCTCTCTCCCTATTTATTTCAGAACCCTCTTCCCCTCCCCCATTTCTGATGAAGGGTCTAGGCCCGAAACGTCAAGCTTTCCTGCTCCTATGATGCTGCTTGGCCTGCTGTGTTCATCCAGCCCCACACCTTGTTATCTTGGATTCTCCAGCATCTGCAGTACCTTTTATCTCTGATATTTTAAGTTGCAGTTGTGTTACATTACATCGTTGGCAATTACACTGTATGTCTGAGATTGTAATCTCCAAAGTGCAAAGCATGGATTTAGCATTATATTCTATGGGCTGTGACTTGGAGCCTATCTTCCAGAAAAAGATGAAAATGTGCATCTAGTTGCAGCATTCACAAAGTTTACACCCCCTCAGCAACAATTTAGAATATCAGTCCAGAGTAGAAAGCACCATCTAACTACTAAAAATTACTGGGTGTTATTTTTCTTCAAGGCTTGAACATTTTTTTACAATCTGGCTTTTCACCGAACTGGAATTTAGAAGAGTGAGGGGTGATTTGATTGAAAAGTGTGTGACCCTGAATTGTCTCATCAAGGTAGACGCAGAAAAGACTAACCCTCTTGCGGGTTAGTGCAGAACAAGGGGGCACTGTCTTATAGTTAAGAATCACATTTTTATTACAGAACTGAGGACAAATTTTCTTTCTGAGAATTGTGAATCTTTGGAACTCTGCCTCAAAATGTTGAGTAGACAGGATCATTGAAATTTTTAAGTAGTAGGAAGTTAGAGAGATTCTTCTTAGGCCATAGAATCAAAGGTTTTGGTGGGTAAATGGGAATATGGAATCTGAAACACAAACAGACCAGCCATGATCTAATTGAATGGCGGAGCAGGCTCTAGCAGCCGAATAATCCATTTCTGTTTCTATTTCATGTGCTCATATACGTACATCCCAAGTTACTTTCTCCATTGTCACTCTGTAAGGGGAAGGTAGCTGCTGTACCACCTACAGATTCATTTCCAGGCCAATGCTCATTGTCCAAATAGTCCCTGTTGTTGTGGACCTTGTATTACTGTAGGCTGGACTACAGCCTGTTCCTGCTGCTTCTGCCTCCTTCTGTACTGCATCTTCCACAACTACAAGGAAGCCAAGTAGGGGGCAAGGTGCTGTTTGCCACACCGCTCTCAGGTTCATGAGATTTGTGAAGACAGTTATTGTTCTCTTTGAGGTTTTCCCATCCAACCTTCCCCACGAGCTCTTGGTAGGTTCCTCATCTGGCCTCCTCATGCAACAGTATGCTCACCATGGTAATGCTCACCTCGTGTGGTGCCAGAGGACAGCACTTTACAACCAAACATTTATTTGCATGAGGATGTTACACATTGGTCATACTTTGAAAGCACGTCAATATACTTTCCTGTGCACAATAGACAGCTGCTCTGCAAGAGGGGTTGTACCAGAACAGCACTATGCTGGCATGATAACAACCAAGATGGTGTAATTTATATAGGTTGTTAAAACAAACATATTTGACTCTGCCTTGTCACCCATTGAGATTCTTACATTCTTTACATCCCAGACTCAATTTAATTCCTGTTGCCCCTTCCATTTTTGAACATTCCGCTGCCAGCATCCCACTTTCTGCCAACCCATAGATGTTTATGTTGACATCCCACTTTTGCCCCTGGAAACCCAATCATCCAGGCCCCAATGTCACTCCTTACTCAGAACTTTACATCCTCAGAACCCACCTGCACCCCACCACCCATGAAACTGTACTATTCTCAACCAGGATCTTCCATCTCCCACCCTACCATATCCCAATCTGACTGCAAGCATACCCTCTGTGACCTAGTACCACCAGACACATCTCCAGACACGAGCCATGCCCTGAACAGCAACTCTCTGCTTCTCCCTTGCCAGGATAGAAAATTATGGAAGATCCATTTTTTCAGACGAGGGTGGACTGTGCTCCACCCTTTCGCCATGGAACCTCATTCCCCTTTGTTGCTTTTCAGATAGTGTATAAAGACAATGTCTTGAAAACATTCATGTGTTGGCTGACTATTGGCTGGAGTGTGGGGCCAAATCATCATGATCCTTCCAAGAATATATTTAGTCATAGCTGGCAACTCTATTCTGGTGTAAATCTTCTTAACACCTACTCCAGTGCCTCTGTATTCTTTGCCTAGCGTGAGCAGAACTACGCACAACTATCTAAATATCTATTTTCTTTCCTGTCAGCCACTTTTCAGTTATCGTTTCTCGTTGCTTAAATATCGTCACCTTCCAATTTAATCCCTACATACTGAGTAATTAGGAGTAACAGATTCCATTACCAGAATAGCCAGCCTATATCCCACTCCAAATGTGGAAGGATATTACACTTGGGTTTCAGATGCAATTTTAATTTGGAGTTGCAAAAGGCAGCAGATATATGTCGCATCACACAATTTTTCCATCCACACAATTTGTTTCATGACTAGATTACATTTTGGCTTGCAAATTTGAAAGATTATAACATCATGTAGCATTACACAATTCTTAAAAAAATTTGTCAAAATGATACCATCAAAAGGTGCGCAGCCTCACATTGATACTGCTCAAAAGGAATGGCCCTTTGTTCACAACTACTTTCATTGCTCATGGGTGCTGCCCAGTGAATTAAATATGAAAGTACAACGCAGATTCAATATGACTAGTCTCCTCTGGTGCACCCCAGTAGACCATAGAATATTTTATCACTGAACAGGATAGCTTTGGCTACTTCCCCATGTTAGCCATCTTTCTAGAAAGTTAGGAGAAACATTGCTTAAATGAAACATCAGCCCATTGAGAAATGCTACCCTTTCATTTCCTTTCCCCTTTCAGAATGATCTTGTACTTGCGTCCTTATTATTTTAAATAAGGTAGCTTCGTAGAACGTTTGCAGCTAATTCTGCAATCCTGCTCCATTTTAACCTTGGCCATGAAAGTGGCCATGAAGTGAATATGATCTATTTTTAATTTTTTTTGACTTACGTAAAACTGGGACGAAGGCAGTTAGTTTTAGCTTGCATAAATCAAGGTTATGAGATACATTTCTCATTCAGAAACCTTCAGTTCCTGCATTGAAAAATGGAAAAAGTGAAAAGTTGTTAACAAAAATGTGCCAAAAAATTAAATATGAAGTCATAGCATCTAATGTGTACTTGAATTGTTAATTTATTTTTCGAACAGAATACTGGTGGCTTGTTTCTGTTGTACGTGTTAGATAAAACAAATAAATTGATATAAAATTGTTCATAAGCAAATAAATGGCAAGCTTTTCATAAAATAAACAATTTGACCAAGAGAAAGGAACTGAAAGTGTTTTTGCTTCAAAAAAAAACTATTAAAAACAAAATTATGGCTGTTCTTTAAAACCTCCAACATTTATTTAAAGTTCAGTTCAGCCTTTGGCTAAACTACAATACAAACTACAGCTGTGACAGTAAGTGAGATTCACCACCAATTCTATTAAACTCCTGCATCATCAATTCTGGAACCTACAACCGCAGAATGTTTTGTTTGCCTGCAGCCAGTAAAATAGAAAAAAACAGATGGTTGGAGTTGTATAAACATCTGTATTTCTACATTAGTCATAAATAAGGTGTCAGGAGTTGCAGCAATAAGGCAGGAGAATGGAGTTGAGAAACATATCAGCCATGATCGAATGGCAGAGCAGAATCAATAGGCCAAATGGACTAATTCTGCTCGTACATCTTATGGTCTTATGATCCAATGGTCTAAATAGCCCTCAAAAGAAGAAAGTCACAGCCTAGAAATTCTATGGAGCTGCATCTATTTCACAGACATAAACTCAATTCCCAAGTATTGAATACGGTAGTTGGCACAGTCATGTATTACTTGCTTGAACTGGCTGTTTCATCTTCTGGTCGGTGCAATGAGGGGGTCTTGTTGTATGTTAAATGATTCTGCAGTTGACTAGGTACATTTTAATAACAACTATTTATTCATATACCAACATTGTATAAAGTTATTGATCTAAACTAGCTCAGAGTGTATATTTCATGAGATTTTTCCGGTTCCCTCTTAGTCATATAATGTTACATTATCATTACACCATGATCCCATAGGCTCATGCTGTTAAAGCATGTTAGACCACACCACATTTCACCCTTCCCCATTTTTTCCCCCTTTACTTACAATATAGCCCCAAAAGTATCAAAGGGACAGTTTGATAACTCTCACTGATCTGATTTGTATTTATATCTAAGGGTGATGATCTGCTATACTTTCCCTTTGCTCTGTTTGACTGCACCTTCCCTGGGTTTATCTGGAACTTTCAGTGATTCCTCAGTTTTCTTCAGTATCAAAGTAGTTTGACCCTGATCGTACTGTTCTCTCTTAACAATATGAAGGCTCTTTGATTTCTCCTTACAACATCTGATGATGATTTCATCAATGATCTTTGCTGTTCCATCTCCTCAACGGCAATTCCTTTTTTGCTGTAGGTCTTGGACTCTACCGAATTTCTGGCTGAAGAATTGACACTTCTCTTGCTTGATGACAATGACTGAAGTTCCTGGTGCGTTTCACTCTTTGAACTTCTTCTTGTGTCATTTAATCACAGTCTTCCTTGATAAAATGAGGTTTTAATTTCTTGGACAATGATCTAAGCTGCGTTTGTGGACTTCTCCCCATTCTTCTGGTGATAATTAATCTTGCAATGGTGACTCAGTGGAGACAAATCAATGTCATTATTGTTCTTCAGGAATTCTATTGTGGCCCTGACTCCTCCTTTTGCTTCACCATTTACTTATAGGTAGTTTGCTGAAATCATTATATGAATGTATCTATGTTCGCATGAAAATTCTGTAAATAGCTCATTTGCAAATTGTTGTTTGTTGTCATATACTCCCATGTCAAGAATATTGTGAGTCACTCACTCACTATTATACTTCAATTAAAATTAACTAATCAGACCAGAAATAAGGAAAGTCAACTCCAAGGGAGAGTCAGCAGAGTTTTATAACCAACCACAGCAAAAAAAAGGTAGGAAGTTAAAACAAACACACATGAAACACAAGTAATGAGCTTATAAAGGGTGTTAAAATTGTTTCAGAGATAGTAGGAACTGCAGATGCTGGAGAATCTGAGATAACAAGGTGTAGAGCTGAATGAACACAGCAGGCCAAGCAGCATCAGAGGAGCAGGAAAGCTGACGTTTTGGGCCTAGACCCTTCTTCAGAAATGGGGGAGGGGAAGGGGTTTCTGAAATAAATAGGGAGAGAAGGGGAGGCTGATAGAAGATGGATAGAGGAGAAGATAGGTGGAGAGGAGACAGGCAGGTCAAAGAGGCGGGGATGGAGCCAGTAAAGGTGAGTGTAGGTGGGGAGTTAGAGGGAGTTGAAAGGTTCGCGTTAACTCCCCTTCCCATTCCTCAGACGACATGTCCATCCTGGGCCTCCTGCAGTGCCACAAAGAAGCCACCCGAAGGTTGCAGGAACAGCAACTCATATTCCGCTTGGGAACCCTGCAGCCTGATGGTATCAATGTGGACTTCAGAAGCTTCAAAATCTCCCCTCCCACTACTGCATCCCAAAACCAGCCCAGCTCGTCCCCGCCTCCGTAACCTGTCCTTCCTCCTACGTATCCCCTCCTCAAGCCCCACCCCCATCTCCTACCTACTAACCTCATCCCTCCCCCTTGATCTGTCCGTACTCCCTGGACTGACCTACCTTGTCCCTAACTCCCCACCTACACTCACCTTTACTGGCTCCATCCCCGCCTCTTTGACCTGCCTGTCTCCACTCCACCTATCTTCTCCTCTATCCATCTTCTATCCGCCTCCCCCTCTCTCCCTATTTATTTCAGAACCCCCTTCCCCTCCCCCATTTCTGAAGAAGGGTCTAGGCCCGAAACGTCAACCTTCCTGCTCCTCTGATGCTGCTTGGCCTGCTGTGTTCATCCAGCTCTACATCTGTTTATCTTAGCTTATAAAGGGTGGATTGGTTGGGAGCTGTTTTGGGTAAAGGCAGGAAGATAAATATAGTTGTACTTTGTGGTTTTATTTTGAGTCTTTGCGTTGTGAGAATACACCTTGAGTCTAACTGATTAGCTGCTGTCTTATTTCTTCCATAATAGCAAAGCTGCAAATCTTCCAGAATTCTTAATTAATTATTTCTGTTGTTCCAAGGAGATAGCAAGAACTGCAGACACTGGAGTCAGAGACTAACACAGTGTGGAGCTGGAGGAACAACAGCAGGCCAGGCAGCATCAGCGAAAAAGGAAAATTGAAGTTTTGGGTCGGGACCCTTCTTCAGAACTGGGTTGAAGAAGGGTCCCAAACCAAAATGGTGACTTTCCTACTCCTCTATTGTTCTAAGTTGCTTTACATCTGCCACCATCTGCGTTTGAGGTTGAGAAAGAGAGACAGAAAAAGTGTTTCTCCATTTCTTGTTAAAAAATCCATTTTTCCTTGTCTCTGCAAGATTTATTTGTGTATTCCTGACAAGCATACTTAAACTCCACAGACAACCTTTCATCTTAAAGTGTATCTTCCAGAAATATGAATCAATCAGACTTTTCTGAGTTTTAGTGCCCATTTGTAACAAAGTTAATCTCAGCTCAGACTGATCACAGCTTACAGATGGGTTGATGTCCTTAGCTCAACCTTCTCAGATGATCACAACAGCCATTTTGAGTAGTAGACCATTGTAAAACCATTTTTAGTCCATGACGATCTCAGTATTAAAGTCAAATGATGGAAGTTGGATATTATCCATTTTCACTGCAATCTTGTCAATATTGAGTTGTTGAGCCGTCGCTCTTCAAACGCATATATGGCGGCATTTTTGCAACCTTTTGTATATTGAGAAAAAAATCTATATATTTATTACGTGTTGCAATCTTAAACATCTTACTCTGACATGATTCAAAGATCCTTCATATACCCACGTCACTCCTCGGATATCTTTTGCAACTGTGACATACTTTCTCTCACTTTATGGTAGGGATCTTGAAGGATATTAGCCTTTATTTACCGTCTTGCAGGGTTTGTAGAAACATTGCGCCAAATTCTTTATTAGATGATGCATTCAGTCCTATTATTATTGGTAACCATGGGTTGTAATGTGCTGGTATCTTTGAGGAAGTTAAAACTTATTTGATGTTTTCAAAATAACTTATGCGATTTGCATTCCAGCACCATTGCTAGCCTCATCTCAACAGATCATTGATTACTGGAGGGTGTAGAATTAATTTCCCGACTTGACTGATCATTCTGAAAATCATTGCAATTCTGCAATTTTCTTTGTTTGAGGAAATTCTCTGTTCACCTTCATTTTCTACGTATCAACCTTTAGGCTTGTGGTTTGCAACATGTGACCTAGTAATTTGTTCATGGATTTCACAAATTCACAATTGCTGTTTAGTATTGAGCCTGTTTCCTGTAATGTCTTCGGAACGTCTCTAACTCTAAAGTTGTGTTTTTGCTGAACTGTGTATGAGGAGATCATCCATGTAGCACCCTATTCCTTTCTTCCTTGGAGTGTATTAGACATGCTCACTTGAGTACTTCAGATGCTAGTGCTATTCCAGTGAAGTAAAACAGTACCACCTAAATGAAGTTATAAGAGTGGTTAACAATCTTGACTTCTAGTCTAATGATTCTTGCTGGAATTCAGAGTTTGCATGTGATTTGGTGAACAGTATGCTCTTTGTCAATTTTGCTAAGCTGAAGTTATTTCAGATCTATGCAGATTCAGATATTCCTCTTTGGTTGAGGAATAGTGACCATATCTGAGAAAAATTTAGTGTGTACGGTGATTGATGAAATTACCTTTTGTTGTTGCTACCTTCAATTATTTCAATTGCTACCTTCATGAAATCCATTAGTAGATATAGCTGCCGTGTAATGCGGTACTCATTTTTCAGATTATCCTGAACAGAAGCTAATCTGAAATCTGTATTGCTATCACCTTTAACAACTTGGTCCACACAATGGATCAGCCTTAATCTTGAGCATGCTGACCAGCTAGAAGTGAATCGCTAGGATTCTATAAAATGTGAATTCTGCTTCTGATGTGATTCTGTTATTTCTCTGCTTTCGTACTTTAATCTTGCCGTGATCTCACCTTTGCCTTTCAAACTTGTTGCTCCTTGAACTTGCTGTTTAATTGATGAAGGTTTAACTTGATCTGTTTTAACCATTTCAACCGGTCAGACAAGGTACTGTCTCATGCGCAGTGTCTAATTTATATTAAGACTTACTGACCTGTATTTACTGACCCATTGATCTCTCTGGGGATGTCTAACATTTCTGGTCTTGATTCTCCTACTTTTTGGATCTTATTTTAATTTTTATCACTTGCAGTTTTAGAATTACAGCATTTCTTAAAATGACCACATTTACCTGAGCTGTGGCAATCAGTTCACTCTTCTGCTGTGTCTCAGCTCTGCTTTCTTCCCACGGATGCTGCCAGACCTGCTGCGTTTTGCCAGCCATTTCTGTTTTTGTTTCAGATCTCCAGCTTTTTGTTTTAATTTTATTGAAAGCTTGGAGTTAGATTACGATGTAAAAGCAGATGAAAGGATTTGCTTTCTGTTGTAAATAAGTAGGACGCTAACAGAATGCATTTAAAAGTGAAAATTATTACTTTACACCTATTTTGTAAACACCAGTGATTTTAACAGAGCATTAAACATTTTGGAATAAAAAAAATTGACAAATTTAGCACAGTATTAACAAATAGCAACGTGTCACCTCAATGTCCAGTCTTTGTGGAGGATGATTACACCATTATCTTAGGTGGAGTTTGAATTTAGTGCTACAGCATGCAATTGTTATGTATAAGATGGAGGTATTTTCTATGCCAGCCACAAAGACTGCTGAAGAATTGTGAGTGGGGATGTTTTGTTCAGGTTTAATGGTTGAGCCAGTGCTTCGCATGCTGTCTTTATGTTATGAAGATGATGCCAGGCAGCAGCAGCACTGCTTTACAGATGTAAATTTGTAGTGTAAAAGCAGAGGAACACGTTGTCTACTGTGAACAGTTCTGAAAGAGTTGTTAGTCACCCTAAACCTTTACTGTTATTGAGGGCAAATTCAGGGCATTGAACATTTCTAGGGTGCAGCATTAGGTTGTAACAATTGCACATGCAACTAAACAAGGTACTGCATCACCACGCTCCTGGGAACATAAAGAGGGCTGATATTTGAGTGCAGTACTGAAGGAGAGCTGTTGTGCCATCTCTTGGAGAGTTGTTAGACTGAGGCCTTGTCTGTCTGATCAGCTAAGCATAAAAGATCTGGTGCATTCTTCAAAGCATACGCCTACTCAATCATCACAACTTAAAAATGGTTTACTGCTCAATCATACTGTTTGGTCTTTGTTGGGTCTTACTTTCTGTAATGTGGCTGTCACTACTGCCATTAAAAAATGATAAACTCCTTGGCTGTGAAGTATTTGGGGACGTCTTGACAACGATATGCCCCTGTAAAATTCCAGTTCTTCCTTTAGAAAAATTCTATACATGCCTGAGAGCAAATATCCTCTTCTGTCGCAGGCCGAGACAGATTCCCTTCATCATTTGTTTGATGGCACAGAACTCTTTGCAGGGTAAGTTTGGATTTGACAAGCAGCTGATATTTACATTGTTTTAACAGCATTAACTTCACCGATCCTGCCATTATTTCTTCAGAACCCAGCAGTAGAGTGTGGAATGCCTATCATATAACCCAATGTACAAATGACATGCGGAGTGCATCACTAAGAAGTTGTGCACAATTTTCTTTGTGGAAACACAACAGCATTTTGAAAGAAATGTTGAAATAACTGACATGGAATACACTTCATGAATCACAATTCAGGAGCAAGGATCCACATATGTGAATAGTCCAATTATTCAGCATCCTTATTTATTGTTACAGCCCAAGTTTAAAGGAAGGAATGAAATCCTTTTTCTTCTGCCCTGAGGTTGGTTATAAACAGTTCAACTTTTGTTTTAAAAAGATATGACTTTTTCCAATTCATTATGAACTAGACTACGTGAAACAATGATGAAACAAATCAGCCAGATTTCAAAATAACAAAAATGAGGAGTTATTTTTATTGTAAAAATTTACTCATGTAAACTATTTGACTTATTAGAAAGGTAAAACAAATCCCACATCCGTGACATGCACACATGTTCGCTTGGAAAAGCAGAACAAGTTAGAAGCAGGAGCTGGGAAAATAAAGGTAAAGTCCACAAGTAAAATGAATTATATGTTCGGATCTTAATTCAGAGATGTTGAGGTCCAGTGGTGTTGAGGCCCATGTAAGTTGGTTATCATTCTGAAAGAAGTCTTTTTGAAACTGGACTTCATCCTTTTTCAGCTTGAGGATGACAGCACTCAAAGTTCCTTTCAAATAACATTGCTATCCTTGAAAAATGAAACAGGGATATGGTGCCAGACTTGATTTCCGGAATGAGAGAGAGATGTTGTTATATTATCTGCAGCCACTCCCGGATATTCATGTTTAAGCAGCAGCTTTCCTGTTGTTTTCACAATTTGTCTGAAAAGTGGCTCTAGTCATGTGACTGGCATGTAAACTGGATGGTAGAAGTCCCATCAGAATTCTCAGATACCTGTTGTTAGAAGCACTACAGCTAAATGGTTGTATCCAACAATGACAGTCAATGAATCCTTTGTATCCAGTGACCTGTGGTAACAGCCAAAAATGTTTGATTATTAATGTCTCAGCCATTGAATGATCTGTTCTCCATCAAGATAGAAAGGGGTTATTCACACCTTGAGAAGGTCATTATCTAAACTTGGTGCTTTGGCAAAGTGTCTGTAGCCCTAGTAGCAATGTCCTTTTCACTTCCACTTTGCAATTCCCTGTGGAATTTAACCACCTTGAGGTGTGGGTAGCTTCTGTTGCCATTTTAACACAAAGGGCCTTGCCTATTTAAAGTTGTTTTCTTTCAAATGAAAGTCCCAGGCATTAAATTAGTCAGTGGAATTGTCATAACTTGGATCAGAATCTCAAAGTACTTACGTACATATTGAACTTTAAATTACAACATGTGCACTTTACAAAGAAACATAGAAACCAAGAGTCGGAGGGGGCCATTTGCCTCGTTGAATCTGTCCTGTCTTTCAATGCAATTATGGTTGACCCCTACCTCAATGCCATATTCCTGCTTTCTCTCCTTGATCCTTTGAATTTTTAAAAGAAAATTATCAATCTCTTTCTTGAATTTAATCAGTGACTTCTGCCTTCTGTAGCAGCAAATTCCACAGGATAACCACAGTCTGAGTGGCAAAATGTTTACCCATCTGAGTTCTAAATAGTTTAGCACGTATCTCGAGACTGAGACCCCCGGTTCTAGACTCCCCGCTTCTAGTCTGTCCAGCCCTGTTAGAGTTTTATATGTTTCAATCAGATCCCCTCTCATACATCTAAGCTCTAGCGAATACAAACGCAGTTGAATCAATCTCTCTTTTACGGCAATCCTGCCAACCCTGATATTAGCCTAGTGAACATTTGCTGCACTCACTCTATGGCAAGTATATCACTATTTAGGTGCAGAGACCATTCTCCTGGAATATAATTGCAGTAAGGTGTTTGTATATCTGAACTGAAATCCTCTTGCATTGAAGGCCAACCTACAATTTGTGTTCTTAATTAGTTGCAGTACCTGCCTGTCCACTCTCATTGACTAGTGTACAATGACTTCCAAATCCTTTTGTACATCCACATTTCCCAATACAATACCACTTAAGTGATACTCTGCCTTTCTCTTTTTCACATTGAATTGTCTAACTTCACATTGATCAATGTACTGCTGCCTTAGCCATGTGTTTCCCCACATACTCAACTTGTCTAGATTGCCCTAATGGCTTTTGCATCCTCCCCACAACTCTCAATCCCACCTAGTTTTGTGCCATCAGCAAACTGCCAAATATTGCATTTGGTTCCCTCACCCATGTCATTTATAGATATTGTAAATAGTTAGGGCCCAGTACATCACGAGTCACTGCCTCCTGCCCAGAAAAAGACCCATTTATTCCTATTCCCTGTTCCTGCCAGTCACAATTTGAGGACATAGAACCAAAAGATGACAGTGGATATAAATATAATGGCTATCTGGAGAAGCATCCTGGGAGTTTATACCTGAAGATGCCCAAGGAACTTCAAACAGCAAACCTTCAACGGGAGAGAGGCAAGTCAAAAGGGACCTGGACTGTGATCTCTTGCAATGTTAACCAGGTGCTGACTACCTTCCCTCAATTTAGCAGAAAACTGTCGCCTACAGATTATGTCCCAAACTACAGGCATGTTGTATTTTGTCTTTCCTGCAATAGATAAAACAAGGGTTAAAAACCATTGCAATCCTTCAGTTATTTGTGTTAGTGGATTGAAGTGCTGTGAAGGCCACAGCTTGAGGACAGTCTCTGATCTGCAGATATGAAAGAAAAGAACACTCTTCTGCTCTGAGTGCAGCAAGCCAGTCATAGTCAAAAAGAAACAGGAAAAGATAATTTCGGTTAACCTGCAAAGGCAAGAGTCTTGGCATTGGCTGCTCAACTACGAAACATCAAAGCTACTGGTATTACCCAATCTAACTGATGAAAAATGTTTCCACCCACTCTTCACAGAACTGAGAGACTGGCTTTTCTAATTTTTTCAACATTCACCCTCATTTCAAACTCATTTCTAGTTTCTACTATATGTACGATATTTTATTGTATCTGTTTAGAAACTAGTAAACTCACGCTTTTGTTGACTCAAGAAAACCAAATTTCATTGGCTCATTTTAAAACATAAATTAATTTGCTCTTGTTGCAACTGGCCAAGGGACAGATCAACAAAAATCGGGAGGCAATTCATCTGTCCTCACCTGGGAGAATAACAATTTGGAATATCGTGTCTAGAACTGGAAAAAATTGAGAAATCTATCCAGGGATTGGTCATAACAGAATAAAATAGTCCAAATGTTACAACATCTTGGATTTCCATACATTCTGACACTATATTATGGGGCAAGGATCACATTGACACACTTAACATACGTAAGATATGTTCGGTGCAGCAGGACATAAATCCTTCCCCACCATTGCCATGTAATACATTCATGAGCAGTTTCAGATCTGCTAATGTGGATGTCCACACCGATATGCGTAAGCATGATGGACACTGAATACTTATCATTGGCCCCTACATGGTGTAATCCCAAATTCATCTAGAGCTCTTGCACTTCCCCTTCTGTGAAATTACAAGATGCTGGATTGTAACCACAGAGAATGTTAGAGAAACTCAGCAGATCTGGCAGCATCTGTGGACAGAGAAATAGAGTTAACAGCTTGAGACAAAGAACAAAGAAAAAAACAGCAAAGAAAATTACAGCACAGGAACAGGCCCATCAGCCCTCCAAACCTGCACCAAGACGGTATGACACTTCTTCAGAACTATACCATTTGGAGTCATACTGGACTCAAAGCCTTAACTCTGCTTCTATGACCACAGATACTGTCAGACCTACTGTTTTTCTTCAGCAGTTTCTGTGTTAGTTTTAGATTTCCAGCAATAAACAGTATTTTGCCTTTATTGGAATTGTAACCACATTCATTTCAACTAAGAAACTTTGCAGACAGTACAGTTAAAGAAAAAAATCAAATTCAGGTCCCAGAGAACTGTAACATGGAATCAGGAGTTAGCCATTCAGTCCCTCAATTTTTTAAAAATATATCTTCAATTGGATCATGACTGATCTGTATCCCACCTCTACTTATTGCCTTAGGTTTCAATAAGAGTTAATACTTTTGTCTAAAAATCTATCAATTTCAATGGTAAAATTTTCAAGGTGGTATCAGAAAGAAGGTGGGGTTGGCAGTACTAATTGAGTGGACCAAGATTTCGGGAGAGAACAGACTCTTCTTCATCAGGAGACGGAAGGCCGTGTGGTGGATTCACATTGGAGGCAACATTGTTTTTGTGAAGAAGAGTTTACACATCCTCCTTCTTTAAGAATAACTTTGTTCTGAAAAACTCTTAAAAGTTCTGGACAGTTTTACCTTGATATTGATCATTTTGCTGCTTCTTTCATATCCATTTCTTCTATGAGAATGATCAACATCAAATGAAAATGTATTACGTGTCAGCTGGACAATAACATTATAATTCACACTGGAAACAGTACCTTAGAAATTAACATTCCAAATATTCCAAAATCGCCCTTTCCCTCTCTTTAGCAGTCAAATGGCTTTCTTTTAAAAGGTGTAATCATTAAAGGGTTGAGAAATTGTTTGGTCTAAACAGGAAATATTGCTGTTTGTAACCCCATTAGAATGCAGGATGCGGGATTAATGAGGCTCTCAGTCAAAATGAGCCAGAGTAATTAAATTTAATTAATTAAATTAAATTAAATTTAAATTGCTGTGGGCAGCACGGTGGCTCAGTGGTTAGCACTGCTGCCTCATAGCACCAGGGACCGGGGTACAATTCCACCCTCGCGTGACTGTCTGTGTGGAGTTTGCACATTCTCCCCGTGTCTGCGTGGGTTTCCTCCGGGTGCTCTGGTTTCCTCCCACCATCCAAAGATGTGCAGGCTAGGTGGATTGGCCATGCTAAATTTCCCGTAGTGTTCAGGGATGAGTAGATTAGGTGGGTTATAGGGGGATGGGTCTGGGTGGGATGCTCTGAGGGTTGGTGTGGATTTGTGGGGCCAAAGGGCCTGTTTCCACACTGTAGAGATTCTATGATAATTAGCAAGGCCAAAATAACATACCTGTTTTGGAGAAGCCACGAGCATTTGGCATGTCCTTAAGACTTAAGGCAGCAAACGCATCACCACTCATCTCAGGCATGAGAGAAATATCATGCGAAAAATTAGAGGAAGTTATAATTGCTTGCTGTTATCCTTAAAGAGATCAAGTAATGGTGTGCACAATAGAACAGACTATGGATATCAACTCACATTTAGTTAAACAAATTTTTTCAAGTATTTTTTGAAATAACTTATGCTGCTATTGTGGAACATATCCCTTTCAGTCATAAAGAGTGAGTGATGTTAACAGTAAGACTAGGAAGTTGGGTTTGCTCCCCAGGGAGTGACAAAAACACACCTTCAAACTCTCATGCCCTATTTGTTATTCAGTGCCTTGGTTAGTCACACCTTTGCATGCAACAGTATTTTGTGGCAATATTCTGGCTGAACCTGTTAATATTCTTCACCAATGTCTGAGCCAGTTTTGGGTATAATTTTGCATCTTTCTTAGGCTTAGACATTGCCCCTTCTCACCAAAGCAAGCCTCCGAGAGTAACATGAGTGGCTACAGTTAAACTGCTGTTGTTACTCAAAAGCTTTCTTTGTTAACCTGCTGAAGATTATGCAAAACTGTTCTGAACAAGATCTCAAATAAGGATTTGATCTGGTATGGAAATGCTTCAATATTTCATTGTTATTGCACCACGAACATTTTACGAGCTGGTGTATGTTTAAAAAGGCAAAGAGTGGGTATGTAGGTACTGAAGGTATTCAAACTGGTATTTTAATCATGACTTTTGCATTAAATATGATTAAGCTAAATAAAATTTTCTATAATCCTGTTCAATCCTACGTTCTCTTTATATGGAACAGTGTCAACTGTCACCAGTTAAAGTTGTTGTTGTAGCTGTTGTTGCTGACTAAAAAACTGGTTGTAGCTCCCAAAAATATGGAGATAGGCTAATGAAACTTAATCTGTCACATAGAAGTGTACTCAAGAACTTAAGCTGAGATCTTACAGAATGAGTGAGGGGTGGCACAGTGGTTAACACTGCTGCTTTACAGCATCAGGGACCCAGGTTCAATTCCACCCTTGGGTGACTGTTTGTCTGGAGTTTGCACATTCTCCCCATGTCTATGTGGGTTTCCTCCCACAGATGTGTAGGTTAGGTGGATTGGCCATGCTAAATTACCCCTAGTGTTCAGGGATGGTTAAATTAGACATGGGTCTGGGAGGGGCAGTGTGGACTTGTTGGGCTGAATGGCCTGATCTAACACTGTAGGGATTCTATGACTGAATTATGATTTGATATACACACACAGTCCTTTCTCCACCCACTCATTTGAAACAATATTACTTGTTTTCATACTGCTGCATCTAAAATGATGGAATCTCCAATCATGAAGATAGAAAGCTCATAGTGTGATTGTTTAAAGATCCTAACCTATATTCACAATCCTTTTCCAAGACAACAATAGACGAACCTCATTATGGGATTTTCCTACTAAAGCTAGAACACTGATCCTAGCAATCTGTTGTATCTGGGAAGTGAATTTGAGAAAGGAATGTCAAATGGTGCGCCACCTACAAATGAGGAAGAGGAACATGGATATTGTAAAGACAGGAACAGATGTTTCTTGATAGCAAGATCAATGCTCTATTGGGCCTGTCAAGAGTTATTGGGAGCAAACAATTTCATGGCATCCTCTAAATAAGTCTTAATTAAAAACTTTCCTCTGTTGTTGGAGGTTGAAATGCTGCATTGCACTTATAACATCACAATTGGGATCTTCACTAACCTTGGCATGGGAGTCGAGAGAACAGAAGGAATAAAGATTAAACAATTATTCTCATCAACATTGGAACTGCCACAGGAGACCGTCATTTCCAGATTTGGCAGATAGAGGGCAGAATAGGAACACCTATAAAAGTCAACTTCAGCCACACATTGAAGATCCATACCGTACCCAATAGACTGTTCTCAGGCAGATCACAAATCATCCAGTGGAGTTGGCTGTTTGACTTGCAATTTGTGCAGAGTGCTAGGTGTTCAAGCGTGCCTGTATCTGAAATACTACAGAATACACACAGCATGTTTTAAAAACAAACTCAAATTCTCAAGTTTCCTAGACATTCACAACAGCTGCCACTCAGGAGAATATAAACATAACAAACAATAATCGTTGGCACAGCCTCTCTCTCAATCTCAAAATTTCCATCACTGCCTACTGAGAAAGGCCTCTTTCATTCCATTCATCTCCCTTTTCCTCCTCAGCTGCTTTATCTATCTTCCTTAAGTTAATTTTAATTGATCAAGAAAGCCCTAGTTTTTAAGCTCTCCGCTCTATTTCCATTTTGGTCTCCCAAGTTTGGAGCCTTATGACCTTGCAGCACCATTTTAGTTCCCTCTGTGATTCTCAGCACTAATGTAAAGCACAACTTCAGGCCTGCTCCTTTCTTTCAGAACACTTCAGGGATCTAGAAAGATTATGCTGTTCTTACGTTGTGAGGAAAAAGAACTCTCAACCTTCTCGCTGACAAGTCAACATAACTTTTCCTGGATACAAACAATTCCATGAATTGACACATTAGTGATATGTCGTTTGATGAAACAATGACAGCTTCCTAATGAGCTCCTTCAGGCCTTTTAGAAATTAATCCTTTTCCCTTCATTAAATCAATCGAAATATTAGGATTGATTCTTCGCTCACATGCTAAAGTTAAACTCATGCAGCTGGATCTAATTAGATATTTACATCAAAATTTTAATTATTTCTTTGTCAGTGGATATCAGGGTCCTAAGTATACTACAACAAGTCTTTGAATGTACAGTAGCCCCCTTCATCTGACTGGCATTTGTTGCATGGTATTGTCTTTTACTGCGCTTGCGACATGATTTAATTTAGCCATGAGCGAGGGAGAAAGGGCAGTCATCAATGATGTTCAGTCCAGCGCAGCTGTTGGCGCTTTGCTGTTGGAAGCTGCAATTTAGAGCACAATACTAGAAGGTCTCGTCATTGTGACAGCAAACATTTTAGGTTTTCCAGCTGAGTAAATTAGGAAATGGGACTAAGTGAGATACAGCTGCTAAGTGTGACCAATAGGTCAACTATCTTAATGGGATAGATCATTTTCAATTCTTATAGAAAACACAAGCAGGTTTACAAAGCTCTCCTGAGGTAAGTGATTGATTTTAGTCTTAATATTTGTTGAGATAAAAATTCTCTTGGCCCAGGAAAGAGCCCAGACTAGCTTAGATTACCTTGAAAGGGCATCTCAAAAGCTTGAGCAACAGGTAAGCAGATGCTTCATACTATTCTGTTATGCTAACATAAGCGATTTATTTTTTTGCCACTAACAGATATTGTAGACAAGCCAAAAAGATTATATTGGTGGAATATTACAGGGGGACTGGATGACGTGGACTATAGTGAGATCTGTGGCAGAATCAGTCTGGTGAGGCTTATTTTAATGTTGGGAGCAACTTACTGTAACTGAGAACATTCCAGGCCTTATGATGAGATTCTAGCTAGACAGTGGTGAGTTGCATATTTTGTGCGTGGGATTACTGTATGTTAATGATCATATTAACTACACATCTCACCTCCCCAAAACATAGCTTCCCATTCTGCCACCCAGCATAAGCAAACTGGATGCTGAGAGTTTTTGACATGGAAGTCAGAGTAAGTTCCAGGCAACTTCAACTCTCTGGTGGCTACAAGGAGCCTCCATATTGCTCACCATGCAACACTACCTCAGGACACAGGCTCCCAAAAAAAAAATACACCCCTCATCCACGGGCATTGTAATATGATATTTGCCAACCCGTCTGGATCCTGATTGCAGCACTCCAGTCTGCTTTGGAATCACAGGCCTGCACTGAAGGAATTATGAAACACCATCACTAAATGGCTGCTGCAAGGACATGTGTGTGTGCAGGGACAGACACCCAGCTCATGGACTGGACCAGACTGCACCTTAGGACTGCCTCTTTGGTCTCTTAGCACTCACTCATTTAGCGCCTAACTGCATGTTTGCAGCATCCGTGCAATGCCATGCATTGCCATGCCTTGCATGTTGACAAGATGGCACTTCAGTCAGAGTCTAAAGGCCATTCGTACTGTTGTGCTGTTGTGATTTTTGCACAGACACACAAATAGGCTGCTTGCTGTGTCTGTCAGTATGGATTGGTCTAGGGGAGTGGACATCTGTCTGTACTGTGCATCAAGATGTCAATCTAAAACCAATGGTAGGTGCCACCAGCCTGTGTGGCAAACATACTGGCATATTCTGACAACCAAACAGCCATGTCAGAAAGTAGGTGGGGGCTAATCCTCAGGCTGGTCAAGGAGGGGGTGCTGTTGGTCAGGGGGTCCCAGTACTAAAACAGGCACTCTCCTCCCACCCAGCCACCCACAGTCCAGCTGCTTTGCCACAGTCAGTCATTCACCAAGACAGGTCACAGACAGGAGATCAGTGTGAATATAGTCCAGGGTAGTTACTGGACAGCCCTGCAGGGGGGTCGTCACAAGCATTTGGGGAACTGTGTATTAAAAGTCAGAGAACGACAAACAGAGGTCAGGGGTGTAGTCAGTTACTTGCAAGGGCTGCTCGTTGAAGTTGATCAAAGTTCTAGGATTAATTCAGCCCGGGGGGTCGTGTATTAAACATTCAGTAGTGTGCAGGGGCAGGGGTCTGTAGGGACAATGGTGATTGCTGCTAAAATGGATGGGCAGACAAAGCTGTGGTGCATGGGTGGGAGGTGAAGGAAGAGGCATGTGTTGATGTGGGACAGTGACGGTGACAGGGGAAACTCAAAGTATAAGGGACCTAGATGGAGCAGCATCAGAGGATCTGTTAGGCTGTGGGAGGGGTACTGGCAGTGACCACCACTGATCTCCACCAGGAGAGCACAGAGAACCAGGGTGGGCATCATTAAGGTGCAATGTCAGAATTCAGGGGGACAGGAGGACAGTCGGAGAGGATTTTCAATGTGTTGGGTCTCCATTTGAGGAGGGGGGGTTGTGGAGTAGTGGAAATGGACTTCCGGGCTAGTGCCAGTTGAAAGGTATCATGGATATACATGATTTGGTTGGGGGTGGGGGGTGGCAGAGGGGATCCTGGTGACCAGGTGGAGCTCGGAGCTGACGGTGTCCACTGTGAGCTGCATTTCCTGCCATCATTGCCATTCATCAGATACTAACTGCAACGGGAAAACGCTTGGGCCAATGCTCAGGGTGGGCAGAGTCAGTATCAGCTTGGTGGTGAAAGTGTAGGCTTCTCATTTACTAGATGTTAGGACATTGAAGGTGCAAATACATGAAGCACGCACTTGCAATGTGCAGCTATATTTAGTCTGCAATCAGTTCATCATCCAGTTACAGTGCACACAGAGTGAACAAGATCAGGTTTAAATGATTATTAAAGGAAATTTATACCATGCCATTTCTCCCTACAAATCAGACATTGGCATCTCAATGATACTGAACTTAGCAGCAATGACTTATAAAGAGGCCAATGCTGGCCAAAGCCAACTTCCCAGGATGCAGTGGGAGGTGGAGACAATCACATCATCTGCCATGTAACTATTACAATTGACTCTACTGAATGCAAAGAAAGGTTGAACAATTGATGTGGGGCCGGGATGAGAAGGAGGTCAGCGGAGACGCTCCCTTTTGATATAATGTGTTGGTTAGTTGTCTGGTACAGCACCTTCACCGGGTTGGTGCACGTGCTGAGGCTGAAGCTGAATGAAGGATAGTGACACTTGCCTAGCTATCGGGGCACTGCATGTCTCTCTACATGTGCAGCCCTCACTGGCCAGGAATGCCACCACTGCCTGCTTTCAGAGCAAAGAACCTGTTCTGCTCCTTATGTTGCCAACAGCGGTCATTTCCAGTGAGAGTCCTGCACCTAGCTGCTTGTAGGAGGTTAGTTGCTGTGGCTGCCTTCCTGAGAATACGAAGGCAGTTGTAGGAAGGCCAAGACTGATAGCAAACCTTGGAGCAGCACGAGAGGCTGAGGATCACCCACTTTAGGGAGTGGTCTCAGCCTCAGGGCCCCTTTGGATGTGTCGGTCTGAAGAACGACCAGAGAGTTTTGCTCCTGACTCCATTTCCTGAGGATGAGTGAGGCGCAGTGTTGGCACAGGTTGTGTATGTCCCAGGACACAGGCCAAGCTATGCTTGAGAATGACCTGAGGGCTACAGGAGTGGGAGCCCATCGCCTCCTGGTGGCTGTGCAGGTGAAAACCACTTCAGACTTCAAAGTGACTAGCTCCTCCTAGGGAATGGCAGTAACCTGTGTGAGATCTCTCAGTTGGGCACCCACAATGCAACAGGACAGTGATTAAATGCCATGTGGGCAAAGCCACACTGGTTCATTTTGAGCTCCAAGAGCAGGTCAGTGCTGAAGCTCAGGCAGTAGGTTTCTGGAACATAGCCGGGTTCCCCAGGTACAGGGTGCTATTGACTGCACATACATGGCATTGAGGGCTACATCACAACATTACAGAGTTCATCAACAAGAAGGGGTTCATTTGCTTAATGTTTAGGTGATCTATGATCACATGTCACCACTTCACATGTGCGCTTTGTGCCCGTTACTCTGGCAGTTACTGCAACTCCTACATCCTTGAGCACTTTGTGTACATTTCAGTGCTGACTGTTGGGTGAACAAGGGATACCCATGGTGATCACATTGCAAGACCCCCTAACCCCCTAGCCGTGCTGAATCAGCCCTATTTTACCATGCACTTCCAAGTACTCTGCAATCATCCTTAATCATAGAGTTTAAAGTCTTACCACTGACTGAGGTCAGGCTAATCAGCCTGTAGTTTCCTCTCTTCTGCCTTCCTTCCTTCAGTAACACAAGTGTTACATTATCTATTTTCTAGTCCTCTGGGACTCTCCCTGACTCCAGTGATTCCTGAAAGATTACTGCCAATACCTTTGCTATCTCCTTCAGAACTTTGGGGTGTAGCCCATCCAGTCTGGGTGATTTATCCACCCTCAGACCTTTCAGCTTCCCCAACACCTTCTCCTTAGTGATTGCTATGATGCTCACCTCTGCCCTCTAACTCCTTTCAAGTTCTTGTATGCTGCTGGTGTCTGCCACTGTGAAAATTGATGCAAATTACACATTCAGTTCCTCCACCATTTCTTTGTTTCACATTACTACTTCTCCAGCCTCATTTTCCAGTGGTCTAATATCCATTGTTGCCTCTCTCCTAGCTTTCAGATACCTAATAAAAAAACTCACTAGCTAGCTTACTCTCATATTTCATCTTCTTCCCCCTTACAGCTTTTGTTATCCTCTGGTGATTTTTAAAGGCTTCCCAGTCCTCTGCCTTCCCTCTAATCTTGACCACATTATATGCATTCTCTTTTGCTTTTATGCTGTCCCTGACTTCCCTTGTCAGCCATGGTTGCCTTAAGCATGGGATGCATTTTTATGGTGCCTCCCAAATTATCCTTGTTGCTCCACTGTCTTCCGTGCTAGGGTCCCCTTCCAATCAACTCTGGCCAGCCCCTCCATGTCTTTGTAGTTATCTTTATTCAATTGTAATTCCATTGCGCCTGAGTTCAGTTTCTCCCCCCTGAAGCTGCAGGGTGAATTCTATCATATTATGGTCGCTGCCCCCTAGGTGTTCCTTCGCCATCAAGTCTGCTTCATTACTCATCAACAAATCCAGGACTGCCTGTTCCCTAGTGGGCTTTTCCACAAACTGCTCCAAAAAAAATACATGTCATGGACATTCCACTAATTCCTTTTCCTGAGATCCACTACTAACTTGATTTCTTTTTCAATCCACCTGCACATTGAAATACACTATGATTATTGGAATTCTGCCTTTCTTACATGCCTGTTCTATTTTCTGATTTATTTTCTTTTTTACTTCCGGACTACTGCTGGCATCAGGCTTTTTTATTTCCTTTTGTCGTTCCTTAACTCTACCCACACAGATTCTACACCATCTGACACTATACCACTTCTTGCTAACAATTTTCTTTACATTTCTTACTAACAAGGCAACCTGCCCCCTGCCCAGCTGCCAGTCCTTTCAATAGGACACTCTCTGTGGATATTTAGTTCCCAGTCCTGATTCCTTTACAGCCAGATCTCTATGATACCCACAACATTGTATCTGCTCATTTCAAATTGTGCTACAAGCTCATTTATCTTTGTTGTATATACCATGAGCATTTAAGTGCAACACACTCAGTCCTGCATTGGCTGTCCTCATCTCAGAGTTGTCCCCTTATCTGCTGTGCCTGCAGTTAGATTCCTGACCCTTCCCATACTCTTTGTACATTTTACTTGCTCTGGAAATTTCAATAACCTCTGCTGTGCCTGCCCCCACCCACTCTACCCTTCAATCGTTTCCATGCCACTGAACCCACCCCTCCATTATTTACTTTAAAACTCTATCTACAACCCTAGTTATGCGATTAATAGAATCCCAGCAGTGTGGAAGCAGGCCACTCAGCCCATCAGGTCCATTCCAACTCCCCAAAGATCATCCCACCCAGACCCAATCCCTGTAACTCTGCATTTCCCATGGCTAACCCACCTAGCCTGCCCATCCTTGGATACAATGGGCAATTTAACATGGCCAATCTACCTAACCTGCAGATCTTTGGATTTTGGGAGGAAATCCATGCAGACATGGGGAGAATGTGTACACTCCACACAGACAAGGGTGGAATCGAACGTGGCTCCCTGGCGCTCTGAGGCAGCAATACTAACCACTGATCCACCATGCCACCCCTTCACTAGGTCTTCGGTCCCAGCATGATTCAGGTGGAGCCCATCCTGTCAGAATAGCTCCCTCCTTCCCCAGTACTGGCACCAATGCCCCATGAATTTGAACCTCTTCCTCCCACACCAATCTTTGAGCCACACATTTACCTCTTTCATATTGTTGACCCTGTGTGAATTTGCTCATGGTTCAGGTAGAAATCCAGAGATAACCGCCTTTTTCGGTTCTGCTTTTTGATTTAGCCTCTGGCTGCTCATAATCCTTCACCAGAACCTCTTTCCTCTTTCTACCTACGTCATTGGTAGCAATGTGGACCACGGCAACTGGTTCATTCCCCTGGCTCAGATGAGATAACCTGAACCCGGGCACCAGGCAGGCAATGCATCTTCAGGACTCTTGGTCCTGTTCGCAGAGAATAGTGACTATTCCCCTGACTATACTATCCTCAATGACAACTACATTTCTCTTTTCTACCCCCCTCTTGAATGGATCCCTGTACCATAGTGCTATGGTGAGGTTGCTCATCCTCCCTCTAGCTCCTGCTCTCATCCATACAGGGAGCAAGGATCTGAAACCTGCTGGACAAGCTTAAGGGCTGGCGCTGCTTCAGCACTACTTCCTGGTTGCCTCTACCTGCCTCATTTGTAGTTAGAACCCTTCTGTCCCTGACCAATGACAGAATTCATGATAGTTATTTGAAAAAGTGTAACTGCCTCCTGAATGAAAGCGTCCAGGTAACTCTCCCCTGCCCTGATGTGTCATAGTGTTCGAAACTCAGACTCCAGCTCATCAACCCTGAGCCAGAGTTCCTCAAGCAACCACCACTTGTTACAGATGTGGTCACAATGAACAACAATGGGGCCCACCAGCAGGTATAACACATCACCTGGCCCAGCATCTCTATTTTAATTACTTAGTTCTTTATCTGATTTTTAAAAATTTCCTACTAGTCTTTGTATTGTGTAAATATTTCCCCTATTTATCTTCAGTCTGAAAGTAACCTAAAATAAATAGACAAATTAGTACCTGTCACCGAACCAATTAACCTATGGTTTACCTGTATTGTCAGTCTTTTGTGCTGGACCCCTAATCCTAGGCTTCAATGTATTCTGTTCTTAAAATAAAAATCCCTTGCAAACTATGAGCCAAAGAAAAATCAAGCAAAAAGCACACCTCCACCTGTGCTCTGAATTCCTACGTTGTCTCTAAATTCCCGAAACTATATCCTCATTCAGGCAGTGTCTCACTGTGGATGTGATCTCCTTTTCCTGACCATGTGAAGCTTAGGGATGTAGCTGTGAAGGAGTAAAGTGTGAGGCCGAGTGGGGAAACAGCCTCTCTCTGGTGAGAGACTGGGCTTTGTGTGTGAGAGAGTGTCTGCCAAATCAGCTATGTGCCATGAATATAGTGGATTTTGCGGCTTCTGTATTATTATGTTGTTGGTGAGGGAAAACACCAGATTGCCAACACTTGACAGCGGCCTTTTATTCATAGCATGGATACCAGGGCTACTGGTCTATTGGCAGATACCCTCTTGGCCAGTTGTTCTGGAAAGGCACATGGTAAGATAGGGCTAGAATTTGGTGAGAGCAGTGCCACAGTGAGTGTGTAAGTAGTTAATGAGCTGAGTTTGGTCGGTTAAAATGAGAGATCTCAGTAAGCCTTGTGGCAATAAATCCTCCAAAAACTCCAATAACATGACTCTTAGCCAAAGAAATGTGAGACTCAGCGCCCCCGTCTATAACACAAATGAATAATGTGGAAACAATTTTGTGTTGATGTGATGCCAGGTATGTAGACCATACCTCCCAACATCTGGTGGATTGTATCAAATAGCATATCCTCTCATCTGTTTGTGACAGGCTAGGCACTGACTGTACCCAATCAGCCTACGTTTGCAAAAATCACAACACAGAGTCCAACATTGAATGTGATTTTGCAATTGGACGGCATTTGCTGGATAATCCTGTGTGTGCAAAGAATCGCTCACAACTTATTTAGGATTCTTGGTTGGGCTAGCAGTGCATCACCATTGTGTGTGCTGGAAACTACATGCAGTAATGCCCAGGGCCTTGGTCTTTGTAGCTAGAAAGAACACGTGTATGCACTACACTTGTTTCAAATCAACAAAATAGGTGACAACCATTTGCTAGTTTGTTGGTTAGGTTGTTGCCCTGAAAAATCAGTAAACCTGCTTTGTTTAAAACTTAAATCCTGGCTGTTTAGCTTACCATTATTCATTAGTTTGTACATTTCCCATGGAAATATCTCAACTAATCAGAATTACCATAGACATGAGTCCACTTGCCAATGAATCAGGCCTGTCCTTTCATGAAGAATGCATGTTGGTTTTCCCCTTGAATTGACATTCTTGCAAATTGCCCTGGTGGGTCCAAGATGAAAGCTTTGACAAAATTTTTTTGTTTCAGAAATGCTCCAGTTCTACCTATTGTCCCTGTGTAAATGATCTAGATATCTTACTGCACATTGCTCATGTTTACATGGGGCAGCACTGTGGCTCAGTGGTTAGCACTGCAGCCTCACAGCACCAGGGACCCAGGTTCAATTCCAGCCTTAGGTGATTGTCTGTGTGGAGTTTGCACGTTCTCCCTGTGTCTGCGTGGGTTTCCTCCAGGTACTCCAGTTTCCTCCCACAGTCCAAAGATGTGCAGGCTAGGTGGATTGGCCATGCTAAATTGCCCATAGTGTTCAGGGGTGTGTGGGTTATAGGGGGATGGGTCTGGGTGGGATGCTCCAAGGGTCAGTGTGGACTTGTTGGGTCAAAGGGCCTGTTTCCACACTGTAGGGATTCTAATTCATTGCCATGTGCTTCATTTAATAGCACTCAGGAAGTTGTGGGTTCAAGTTCCTTTGCAGAAATTGATTTGTTAAAAAAATGCTGAGATTTCAGTGCAATACTGAGGGTGAGACATTAAATCAAAGCGCTATCTACCCTCCTCAGATGGAGAATTCCACATCACTGTTTTGAAGAGCATGTCTCTGGAATCCTGGTTAATATTTATATCTCAATCAATCAATAAAACAGATTACTTGGTCATTAGCAGATTGATTTTTGTGGAAGCTTACTGTGTGTGAATTAGATGTCATACTCCCTAAAGTACAACAGGGGACTGTATTTCAAAATTACTTTATCAGTTGGAAAATACTTTGCAATGCCTGGTGGTTGTGAAAGGCACTGCATAAATGCAAGTCTTTCATTTTCTTTGTTTCTGTAATTTAGAACAACGGTCAAGAAAAAACAAGATGTACAAAGTTGTATTTCATTCCCAAAGGGAAAGCAGTGTGCGCTTTTCAGGAAAGATGTGTGTATCATCAGCATCCTACATGTGATTTAATTTGAGCCCTAAACAAAGGTTAATGATGCTTATTGCAAACTTAATCTGACTTGACAAAATTGAAGAAAAATATAAGTGTACAGGTTAGCAATCATATAGTCATGTTTCAGATCTACCTTTCAACAGTTGTCATCATGAGCAGTAAAGCAGCTATTATTAATATTTTGACTTCCACCCTCAAACATGTGCAATTTTCTTTGGCCTTGGCTGTCTGGATTTTTGTTCTTCCAGTTTTATCTTTCTCACCAAGCTTTTTTCAAGCCATGGGCAACAAAATTGGAACTTGTGTCCATAGGTAAAATGTGCAATAAAGTCCATTACAGGAGGGTAATCTGCTATGCCCAAGCAACAATGGATACACAGAGAACACCATATTTGCTTGGCTCCCACTGTACTCAATGAGTTTCACTTAGAGATTCATGGAGCTATTGTCACTGTTTAAAAATTTAAAACTAAATTGCAGGGTACTTTAAATTTTATTTTAACTGCTGACTTGCACTCACTCATTTATAATGTGCTTTAACGTCTGTATGAATCATTGTTTTTCGTTAATTTTATTCGGTCCACGTCAATAATCTATATGACACCAAGTACAGTGAGCATTGAATTTAAAAAAAAAAGAACTGCAGATGCTAGATATCAGAAACCAAAACAGAAATTGTTGGAAAAGCTCAGCAGGTCTGGCAGCACCTGTGGAGAGAAATCAGAGGTAATGTTTCAGGTCCAGTGACCCTTCCTCAGAGCAGATCTGAAATGTTACCTCTGCTTTCTCTCCACAGATGCTGCCAGAAATGCTAAGCTTTTCCAGCAACTTCTTTTTTTGTTGTTAAACATTGAGTTGTTGGTTTTTCTACTCTAGAACATGATAAAGTTAGATACCCCTCCAAACTACAACGTGAGCAAAAAAGGGGGTGCAGCAAGCAGCAGCCAATACACAACTGAGATGGAAACTGCCATAGCTGAGCTTTGTAAGGTTAACATCTCCTTCTCATTTTAACGATCTCTCTTGAAAAGGAACTTAAAACACTGCTGCTCTCCCTTAAGTGTAAGTGCATTTTTTTTTGAATGTGGTAACATGACTTTGTCGGCTACAGCTAATGGTTCTTCTTTGTACAGTCTTCATACATGTGTTTTGGGACGATCGATGGCAGGAGAATTGGGAAAACTAAATTATTGGCCGATGCCTAGGAGATCCTGCCAGATGATGCACAACAAAGAGAAGGGGCAGGCCATAGAGCAGAGGCAGCCTTGGAGAAAAGCAGAGGATGTAAACTGCACAGATGGAGAAAGCTTGGGAGGTCAAAATATCAGAACAAGTAAGGAAAATATGTTTGTAGCTGAAAGAATGGAAAAGTAAGTTTACTCACATTTTCAATGCATTCATCTTGAAGCACCACACCACATTTAACATAAACCAAGAATGCCTTGAATGAATTTCAATCATACATAAAGTATGGAAACTATGCCTTTATAAAACATGTGTACATGTTCTTTCTTTTCTTTAAAAAAAAGACCTTTCCACACATTTTGTGGAGCACATACTCCTGATGGGAATCAAAGGTTCCCAGAGGCATATTTACCTGCACTGTAGTGTACTTTTTATAACTAGAATGTGAACATTCTACATCCTATGTCACAGTGGCTCAGTGGTTAGCAGTGCTACCTCACAGCGCTAGGGACCCAGGTTCAATTCCAGCCTCTGGCTACTGTCTGTGGGAGTTTGTACATTAGAACATAGAACATTACAGTGCAGTACAAGCCCTTTGGCCCTCGATGTTGTGCCGACCTGTGAAACCCATCTAACCTACACTATTCCCTTATCATCCATATGTTTATCCAATGACCATTTAAATGCCCTTAAACTTGGCGAGTCTACTACTGTTGCAGGCAGGGCATTCCATGCCTTTGCTACTCTCTGAGTGAAGAATCTACCTCTGACATCTGTCCTATATCTATCACCCCTCAGTTTAAAGCTATGTCCCATTGTGCTAGCTGTCACCATCCGAGAAAAAGGCTCTCACTGTCCACTCTATCTAATCCTCTGATCATCTTGTATGTCTCTATTAAGTCACCTCTTAACCTTCTTCTCTCTAATGAAAACAGCATCAAGTCCCTCAGCCTTTCCTCATAAGACCTACCCTCCATACCAGGCAACATCCTGGTAAATCTCCTGTGCACCCTTTCCAATGCTTCCACATCCTTCCTATAATGCGGCGACCAGAACTGCACGCAATAATCCAAGTGCGACTGCACCAGAGTTTTTTACAGCTGCAACATGACCTCACGGCTCCGAAACTCAATCCCTCTATCAATAAAACCTAACACACCGTACGCCTTCCTAACAACCCTATCAACCTGGGTGGCAACTTTCAGGGATCTATGCACATGGACACCGAGATCTCTCTGCTCATCCACACTACCAAGAATCTTATCATTGGCCCTGTACTCTGTATTCCTGTTACTCCTTCCAAAGTGAATCACCTCACACTTTTCCACATTAAACTCCACTTGCCACATCTCAGCCCAGCTCTGCAGCTTATCTATGTCCCTCTGTAACCTGCAACATCCTTCCGCACTATCCACAACTCCACCGGCTTTAGTGTCATCCGCAAATTTACTAACCCATTCTTCTACGCACTCATCCAGGTCACTTATAAAAATGACAAACAGCAGTGGCCCCAAAACAGATCCTTGCGGTACACCACTAGTAACTGAACTCCAGGATGAACATTTCCCATCAACCACCACCCTCTGTCTTCTTCCAGCTAGCCAATTTCTGGTCCAAACCGTTAAATCACCCTCAATCCCATGCCTCCGAATTTTCTGCAATAGCCTACCATGGGGAACCTTATCAAATGCTTTACTGAAATCCATATACACCACATCAACTGCTTTACCCTCATCCACCAGTTTGGTCACCTTCTCAAAGAACTCAATAAGGTTTGTGAGGCACGACCTACCCTTCACAAAACCGTGTTGACTATCCCTAATCAAATTATTCCTTTCTAGATGATTATAAGCCCTATCTCTTATAATTCTTTCCAACACTTGACCTACTCCCCATGTCTGTGTGGGTTTGCTCCAGTTTCTCCCACAGTCCAAAGATGTGCAGGTTAGGTGGATTGGCAATAGAAGATTGCCCATAGTGTAAAGGGGTGACACAGTGGCTTAGTGGTTAGCACTGCTGCCTCACAGCGCCAGGGACCCGGGTTTGATTCCACCCTTGGGTGACTGTCTGTGTGGAGTTTGCACATTCTCCCCGTGACTGCATGGGTTTCCTTCGGGTGCTCTGGTTTCCTCCCAAAGTCCAAAAACGTGCAGGCTAGGTGGATTGGCCATGCTAAATTGCCCATAGTGTTCACGGATGTGTAAATTAGTTGGGCTCTGAGGGAATGGGATGCTTTGTGAGTCAATGTGGATTTGTTGGGCCAAAGGGCCTGTTGCCACACTGTAGGGATTCGATGATCCTAGGTGCTTGGAAACACTAGTACCCAGCTCACATTTTTGTGTCATGACCAGCTGAGCATCCTTTCCTTAGTGATGATGTTTATAGTAACATCTGGGAGACCAAATTATAATCTTTGGAAATGCCAGAACTATTAGTATTGTTAGTAATTGTTGAATTTGTACCTTGTTTTTAAGAGTTCCCCTTTAAGGACTCCATGTGTTATATAATGTTGTAACTCTGCCTGGCAGTTAGTCTGCTGTGATCAGTTGGTTGCTGCAATGTCTGCTTCATTACTTTATAATGTTTTACTGTTTAAAAGAAGCTACACCATAGAGTCAATCAATCAATCGCTGATATATCACGACGCTTTTGCATTAACATGGTGGCAAACCATGAAAAAACATCATGCTCTGATTGCAGACCCATTTCACTTGAAGGGCAAGTAAGTTAGTCTCTGAGAGATAGTAGGAACTGCCGATGCTGGAGTCTGAGATAACAAGGTGTAGAGCTGGATGAAAAAGGAAGGGTTCTGAAGAAGAGTCCAGATCCAAAACGTCAGCTTTCCTGCTCCTCTGATGCTGCCCGGCCTGCTGTGTTCCTCCAGCTCCACACTTTGTTATCTAAGCTAGTCTATGGTTGTGTTTTGGTTTAGCTCAGTTAGCTGGATGTCTGGTTTGTAATGTGAAGTGATATCTCTGTGTGTGTGTGTGTGTGTGTGTGTGTGTGTGTGTGTGTGTTTTTTCAATTTGTGCACTAGCTGAGATTATTATGAAGGGCTCTCCTTCTCAACCTTACCCCTACCTGAGGTGTGGTGACCCTCAGGTTATACCATCATCAATCATCTCTCTCCAATGAGAGAGAAGCCCTATGGTCTGGTATGACTGTGATGACTTTACCTTTTTAATCCACATGTGAACAATATAGTTGGCAGTCTTAAATCATGCTAAAGTCCAGGAAACACCCATCAATGACTTTGTTTGTTACAACACCAGAGAGTAGAAAGCAAAGCTTTTTGATAACTAAGCACACCTATAGTGAGAGACCAGTTAAGTCACTTGAAAAAGGCAAATGTTTGGGGTTTGTGATGGATTGATAGCAAACAAGGAAAGTGAAATGCAAGATTGTCAAAATGTCCACAAAACATTCTCATTGATATTGGAACACATCAGACCTCCTAACAACATAATTCAAAATATTTAAACAGCATTCAGAGCCATGGTTTCTTGAATTGTGTATGTCCAATGAAGAAAAGCAAACCATTAAGATTTGATTAGCAATTGGGAATGAAACTCTGCACAGATTCCACACATCAGGAGTAACAGCTGAAGATCTTAAGGGTCTCCTTGTCAACTTTAGTAGACCAATGGAGTCAGATTAAACTTTAATATTTCTCAACTAGAATTCATGTCACTTAGACAGAAATCTGTAGAATCCATAGATCGCATTGTAAACAGATGCAGAGAAAGCTTTGTTCTTTTTTTCAGAGGCAGATCTTGCAAACAGAATTGTTTAGTTAATAGTCACATCCAAACGGATGAAAGCATTCCAGAAATATTCGCTTGACAAACTAAAGACTTGTAGCATTGAATAACTAACAAAGGATGGATATACAAGTGATTTACAGGTGAAGTGAATACATTATTTGTAGTATCTCTTGACTATGCCCTGAATGACAGAATTGATTGACTTCAAAGGGATTGGATTGGGATGAGTATTATGATTGTTTTGATTCCTGTTTATTTCCATTACTGGTCAGTGTGCACTTAAATATACTAAGAGCCAATATATGTGGTTATAATTTTAACACTCAGTTGAAATCTTTGTCAAAATTGGACTCTGTTTCTTCTTTGCTAAAGTGTTTAATAGCGTATGAAATTACTTTAAGCACCCAGATTCTGTGGAAAGCTCTACAGTATAATTTGACTGTGAAAGTAATGAGTGTGGAAGTAATCATTTATCAATTGAATTTCTGAAGGTATAATGTGTAAATTTTTTTAAACTAAGTGCAATGTTTGGTATGCGAAATCCTATTAATGGCTGGAAAGAAAGGAGTTTGAAAGATTTCAGGACATTTAACTCACTCAGACTATTTGCAAAATACTACTAGACTTGAACATCAATCCTTGCAAGATTCAAGCACCGGCCTCCCACCTAAAAAGCTGTCAGGCCAAGCAAAAACCTCAGATAGTCGGATAACACAATCGTTGAGCACTCTAAGTATCTGGTGTTCCTTGCGCTCACATTAGACTAAACAATTATGTTAAAAGAGCCCATCAAGAAGCTCTTAAAGGAACTGAATCCTATCAACTCAGTACAGTTTTATACGGGCCAAAACACAATGGGAAGCTGAAGCCAAATTGCTCTCAGCAGTGACCTTTACAAGATGCACTTCCTATATTTTGTATCACCAATATGGGAGGATGATTTCTGTATAAAGAAGAGATAAAAGCAGATGGGCAATCCTCAACATCTAATTAGCCACATTTCACTAGTAAAGTGGCTGAAATCCAAAAAAGATTTGGTTTTAAAAACTCCTTATCCTAAAATATCACTCTGGAAGACGATGTTATGTAGTATAAGGGGTTAATTGTAACTGATTGTGCTAATGATACCGTGTATATCATCACATGATGTCATGTAATATCACATGATCTTGCTCTCTTGTAGAACCTCTTGGCAAGATAAAGCCACAGCAAGATGTTTCTTGCTAAAGATTGTCTTTTCCTCACAAGTATTCTGTATTAGCACGTTGACACCATGTAATATTCTTAGTTTTAATGAGTCAAAGACAATGAGAATTTCTCTACCATAACAGGAAAGATTCCAGTTGGTCCCAGGTCCCAATCAAGCAGAAATATGAATAGAGATAAAAGGTATTGCAGATGCTGGAGAATCCGAGATAACAAGGTGTGGGGCTGGATGAACACAGCAGGTCAAGCAGCATCATAGGAGCAGGAAAACTTGACGTTTCGGGCCTAGACCCTTCATCAGAAATGGGGGAGGGGAAGAGGGTTCTGAAATAAATAGGGAGAGAGGGGGAGGCAGATAGAAGATGGATAGGGGAGAGGATAGGTGGAGAGGAGGCAGACAAGTTGGAGCTGAAAATTTGCACTGCATGAGGCCTTACTGTGAAGTTGAAAAGTAAGCAGGTCTGTTCGCTGTTGTACGGGATGCGTGTCTGTGCAGGTGATATGCTAGCCAGTGAGGGGGTCCATGAAGAAGTCATGTACAATGAAGTAATAAGTCAATTTGCAAAAGAATACAATAGTCGAACAAACTAAATTGACATGCTATTCCAACTGCAAAAATCCCTGGATTTTTAAGACCACTTTTAAAACAAAAAGAAAGGCAGCTGGGCTATGCTCTGGAATACACAATCACGGGGCTAACTGTCTGGAACCATGGTTTAGTTAGAAATCCTATTCTTGCCTCAGCTCCGAAGAAACAATGAACCAGACCTAAGACAACAACTTCAGACATCTTGGACTCTTCAGAGGTATCAAGGCATTCAACTTCAATTAATATTCAATCACAAAACACCAGGCATACCACGTAATTGAAATACATTTACACTCTGAACAATCATGAAACCTATTCACCTGCGATTTGAAAGTCATTTACAGATCCTCTAAAGATCAGGAAGCCAATTCACCTCCAGAAGGGCAACAGTAATACTATTGCTAAAGCCAGATTTGGCACCAAGATAAGAGACCTGCAATTTAGTATAAAGGCCCCAATCTCAGCTAGAGGGAGAGAAAAGGAAAGAGAGAGGGAAAGTAGAAGATCCGCCTCAAGCAATTCAATGCAGCTACCAAAAGGAGAGGGACTTCAAAGAGCTACCACACTGAGAATGATCCCTACACTTATCTCCAAACACTGGCGACCGATCACGACCTGCAGGCCGAACGTTCAATGACCTCTGACAGCCACCGACCAATCAACAGCACAAGGCCTCTGACCCATCCTGAGGTGAAAACCTGCTTGTAAAACCCATCAAAAGGAAGAAAACAAAAGTTACCATCCAATGCATCCACAACACGTCTTACCGCATCAGTGGGCTCAGCCCAGACTGAAGGCCTACACCATTCAAAGCACCAGCAACAGCAAGCGAGAATGTCCAGCTGTAATTCAAGACATGTTTATCTCCAGTGGTGAGCTTATTTTCCTTGAGACCCAAAGATAGCCAACCTATCTAGCAGGAAGGGGAAGGTGGGTTGGTGACAATGTAAAGCACCCCAAACTCGCGAAGTTTAATTTAGTGTCTGTGCTTAAACTACAGGTTAGTTTATAATTGGCCTGTGTTAATCTTTAATAATAGTGTCAGTTTCATTATTTTACAGCTTTTTGTTGTCTCTTATGATTTATTCACCTTTGTATTATTTCCCTGTTTATTACTTGTTGCCTTTTTATTTTTTGCGAGGTACGCACCTTTTGTATTTAATAAACGCAGAGATTCTTTGCCCTGAAACACCTGCCTCCAGATTTATTACTCCACCTTCGCTAACCTAAGTCTGTTGTCAGAACCAGGGACCTGTCGGTGACGCAGGCTGCCTGAGAGTTCTGGCAGTGTTACCGATCGCACAGACCAGAGCTCCCTACAAAAGGGAAAGCATTGATGCATTTATAAATAATCTGTACGGATTTGGCGAGAGCTGTGAATGTGGCTGCTTTAAAAAAAATTAAACAGGGATAGAATTGTTTTGAGTCTTGATGCTTTGTTACATTTGTAATCGAGAGATGATTTAAATCTAATAAAGGCAATTCACCTGAGTAAACAAGCTGAGGCTAGGAAGCAAAATCAATGTGATTCAGGAAACAGGGAGATCCATACTCCTGAACTAACTGACTCAATGGAGAACGTTAAATTTAAAAGCAGAAAGATGGCCATACAAATGAAGGGGAGACAGGAAAAGAACCCATAACCCAAGCCAACTAACTGTAATAGGTGGGGTGGGAAAAATATTGGGCACAAAAATTGCACCCTCAAACAGGCCCAATGGCATTTTTGCAGAAAGAATGCTCGTTCACAACCTGTGTGCCACAGCAAGTAGCCTTTGCAGAATAACTAAAGAGGAAGTCTTTAAAATTTAGCAATATCCATGACACAGAAGATAGCAATGACAGTGAGATGTCATTCCTTTGGAGTAAAACTAGAACCGTATGAACATGACTGGAGTGTGAAAGTCGTAGTAGAGAGAAATAAGACATAATTTTTGTTTGACGCAAGTGTGACAGTTTTTATTCTTTCTGATGCTACCCAAGGAAACCAGACAAATGGGCAATAAAATTTCCCAAAGTCACTGTCAGCTGCTCTCGACCTACTCAGATCTCACTGGCTGGGATCGATACAACAGCATCTGCTGCGAATGCTTTGGTGGTATGTTAAAGAGAACCTAGTGTTTAGGTAACTCCAATCTAATCTAATCTCTCTACTTCACTTTGACACTTGCTTTCTGTATAGCTATCTGAAATTTAAAATCTGAATCTTTTAAATCCCTTCTTTCACTTCCAGCTACAGTGTTGGTCCTGTACTGTTCACCTCTTCCTCTATATTTATAAAAGAGACAGTAGTAACACTGACAAAATTTGGCTGATTGACAGGAAACAAGGTTAGTTGCTAATTTTTCGTGCTGGAGACCAGGCATGTAGTGGGGTTCCCCAGAGGTCAGTGCTGGGACCCTTGCACGTCCTGGTATACAATCATATTAGCGAATCTCATCTTGGAAAAGAGAAGGCTGACTGAAGTGTTCAAAATCTCAGTCTAAACTTCGGGATACAGGGTTCAGTATAAAAAACTGTGGATGATACAGAACTTGGAAGCAATATCCTTGTCAATTCATAAAGTAGAATTTCAAAAGAACAAAGACAAGTTTTGATACATGAGTTGATCGGTGACAGATAACAACAATCAATGTGGGGAAGCATGAGGTGATGCATTTTGGTAGGATGAATATGGAGAGATAATATAAAATATAGGGTACAATTCTAAATGGAGTGTAGAAGCAGGACTTGAGAGTATTTGTGCATAAGTCACTAAAGATGGAAGGACAAGTTGAGAACAGTTATTAAAGCACACAATCTCCTGGGCTTTATTAATACGGTCACAGAGTTCAAGAACGTATGATGAACAAGACGTTAGTTTTACAAGACACCAGTTCAGCATCAGCTAGAGTATTGCATCCAGTTCTGGGTGCTACACTTCATGAACGGTGTGAAGACATTACAGAGAGTGCAGAAAACTTTTATAAGAATGTTTCCAAGAATTTTAGGTATGAAGTTGGATAAAAGAAGCTGGGAATTTTCTTTGAAAATAGAAGGCTGAGATGAGATCTGACCAAAGTTATCAAAATCAAGAGAGATCTGGACAGAATAAATGAGGAGGTAATGCTTCTACTCGTGAAAGAGTTGAGAATGAGAGGGTACAGATTTAAAGTAATTAGTAAGAGAAGGGATATGAGGAATATCTTTTCCATGCAACAAGTGGTTAGAGTCTGGATTGCACTGCCTGAGAGTGTCATGGAGGTAGAATCTATCAATTGTTCAAAAGAGAATTAGATGGTTGAAAAGAGACAATGTGCAGCGTTACAGGGAGAAGGCAGGAGAATGGCACTCAGTGAGACGCTCGTTGGCAGAGAGAAGACTCATTGGGTCAAATGGCTTTCACCTGCACTGTGGGCAGTTCTCTGATTCTGTGATTTTATTTGTTAAACTTTCAACCTAACTGCCAGGTTTCCTACATTACAACAATGACAGCATTTCAAAAGTACTTCAATTGCTGTAAAGCGTTTTGTGACATTTTTAGTTTATGGAAGACACTACATAAATGCAAGTTTCTTTTTCTCTTCACTTTAGCTACCTCTGCAAATGTAATTGCACATCATGCTTGACCTTATTTCTTCCAGTACTCTGCTCTCGTAATTAAAAAAAAAACTGGCTATCAGTTCTGACAAAAAGCTGCAATCCAAAATATTAACTGTCTTCATTAGTTCTGATGCCGATTTGCTGCATATTTCTTCCATTTTCTGCTTTTCATGCAAAAAAAAATTGCCATTTTACATTTCACAGCATAATATTCACAATAGTGGTAGAAACCGCAAATTATGCACTTTCTCTAGTGGTCAATCCCTCACATGATGACCCAAATGTTTGTTGACTTTTAAATAAAAGCAGGTTTTTAGTAAGTGGATGGCATCAAATAGTTTCTAATCTAAAATTTAAAACCAGCTCTGACAGCCAAGATCCTCGGGCAAAGGCATAGATGCCACTGACCATTCCCACAAGATGAATTACTCATTAGCCGCTGTTTATCTGCTTATAAAAGGTTCCTGCTCCAAGCAACTGAAACTTCTAATTTACAAAGATTGATCATTTTGCTTGCAGGCTGTTATTTACCAAGTGTCTTGGCTTATCTTTCCCTTTCGTAATTTCATCTTCAGCTAATTTGGGGTATTTCTGCAATTAGGTGGCCAAGTGATGTTCAGCCTGCCACAATCTTTTTTAGTCAGATTATGCCATTAAGTGTTTTGTGTCAAATGTTGATTGAAATTTAGCTTATTTCTAAGAAAAACAGACAGCACTGATAAGTAAATGATGTTTAAAAAATACCCTCAGATGTGTGACAGATGAGAGTAAACCCTCACTAACTGGATGGGCGAGACACTGTAACCCAGCTGTACAGCTGCACTAACAGGAGTCAACCATTTATCTGTTATCTTTGTACTTGAGAAAGTGTTGAGAATTTCACAACAAAGCACTGGTTCTTTTGGCAACCACTAAAAGGGCAAAATACTGGCATTGCAATCTCGAAAGCTTGAAAATACACTGTAATCTCTGAAACATGCAGTCATAAATTATTCTTTCAAACCTTTGAAGTGCTGCATGCACTTCAGATATTATACACCGTATAGTAGCTCAGAATTGTAATCTCCGGTTCCCATTTACTTCCTATTTTCATTTCAGAAGAATTTAAAACTGAATGGACAATGCAATTGGTTGTGCTGTTCCTCAGTAAACTGAAGATATAAGGTTCTTGACTACTACAGCAATGTAGGTCTCCTCTGAGCTCTCCATTTTAGCCTGGAGCTTGAAATATATCCATACTCCACAGAATTAATATGGAGCAGAAAGAAGCAGTTTGGCCCATTGTGTCAGCAATGGCTAACAGAGCGTTTTAATTTAGTGCCTGTCATCTTCCTGTAACCCTGCACATTGTTTCAATAGAAACAATTATCCAGTTCCTCCTTGAATGCCTCAACCGATGCTGGCTCTACCACACTTCCATTAACTACCTACTGTGTTGAAAGGTTTCTTTCCTCGCTCCACATTTGCGTGTTTTGCAAAACACTTCTGAACTGTGTGCTCCATTTCTTGATCTTTTTACAATTGGGAAGTTTTTCACAATCTACTCCATCCCAATTCCTCAGGATTTTGAAAACTTCTATCAAATCTCCTCTTAGCATCTCGCTCTTCAAGATAAATAGTCCCAAATACAAATACATAAAAAAAATAGCAGAAGGAGGCCATTCATTCAGCAAGCCCACTCCACCACTCAATACAGTCATGGCTGATCCTTGATCTACTCAAAGATTAAATTATATTGAAACAGCATTCAAGTCCACACTTTTTACGTGAGAGCTTTATTTCAACTAGCCACACTTCAAAAACTCACACACTACTGATTATTGGCTCTCCATATTTCTTTTGTATTCACTGGGATTTTGGCATCACTGGGTGGGCTAGTATTTATTGCCCATCTCTAATTAAAAGTTACCATATTGCAGTGGATCTGGGATACGGAGTATAGGTCAGACTGGATAAGGATAGCAGATTTCCTTTCTTTAAAGGAAGTAAACAGACCAGATTGGTTTTTTAAAAATAATACTTGAAATTAATTACATAATTGCATGAGACTGTTTTATACTGAATTCAAATTTCAACATCTGCCCTGGTGAGATTTGAACAAATACCCTAAGAACATTAGCCTGGAGTTCAGGATTATTAGTCCAATGATGTTACTGCCTTGCCTCACAGATCTACACAAACAATTCACACCCAATTAATGTTTAATTAATACATCCATCATTTAATCCCTTATTCCGTAAGGTCCCAGAAATTCATTCAGATCATATTTGATGATGACAAACTCATCTTTCTCTTTTTAGATATAAAAAACACAAAATGACAACAGGTTATATTCCCATATCTTGCTTTGCATATTACATTTCTGAGCATCCTTTTATCTATACATCCAACAGTTTCACAGAATTTGCTGTTTTACATAGAAAGCAATCAGATAGCTGCCTGCTGCTATCCATCCATTTCAATTTGGAGATCTCTCCATACTCCATCAACTGTTTTAAAACAGCAATATTGATTCTCAGTCTCTTCTCTTTCACACATTTCACTGACTTTGTTATTTCACAGTGATTTAGCACTCCGTGGATAATGTTGCGAATCCCTTTTCAGAATTTCTTCCAACATTTTCAGAAAAATACCATTTCACTAAGGACGAGAATCTCCAGCATTGAAGTATTTTTTCTTACTAATCCTTTTAGCTTCCCAAGCTAATCAACAACATTTACCTCATTTTCAAGTAAGAACATTTCTAAATCTTTTTCAACTTCAGAACACTTTGGAGATTGGCATTAGAAGCATCATTAAAAAAAAAAATTCTCATGTTCCTGGCATCTCCCAATTTCAAAACAATGTTCCAGTTTTAAATTTTCAATGCTCTGTATGCCCAAATAATATTTTCCACCTTGGGTTTTTTCGTAGTGGTACTAAAGTCTAATACTTCACAACTGGCATCTCGTCTTGTTTGCAAACTCAGCCAATATAGCTGTCCAACTAGATTTCATAATTCCTCCATTTCAGCTTTGGAAGATGCTGCATCTTTTTGTGAGGCTGTACTCTGACTAATAGTAATGAGTTTAATGTTTTGCAAATTAAATTACTGCTTGATCCATGAATGACTGAATGAATAAAATTTTATTGTCATATATCCATTTCAATGTCACATATATCTTGAAGATACAGTGTTGTGTTTTGTTGCCACAATTTGGCTATTTTGACCTACAAAATGAATAAAAAGAAATTATTTAAAGAAGAGTTCATCTTCTGTTCAAATTGGGTCTCAAGCACTGCTTCAGGGCATCTGCAAGGACTCTGGAAGGTGTTCTGGTCCTCAAGGAGTCCCAACCTGGGAACAGCAATGACGATGCCAATGCCCCAGGAGTCCTTGACCCCTCTGCTGTCTGACATCTCCGAGAGTCCAGGCTCCAGGCCTTCCGCCACCTCCAAGAGTCCAAGCTCCAAACCTACTGCTGCCAAAAATGTATAATTCCCATCAGGGGACTCCTTCTTGGTGTGTATTCACCTGTGCGACAGGGCTCGTTGACCCTTATCTGGCACCTCTATGTACACCCCAAACTGTGTCCAGCTTTGTCTGGCATCTTTTATTAACTTGTCTTCTAGCCTGTTCATGGTCACTAAGACCTCTCATCACATGGGCTTCTACTCCTGGTAGAAATCTTGGTTTATGCTATATTTCTAGTCCTTGTTATAATGTACCCTCTATCTCGTCTTTCATCTTTTTCTGATGGTGACTGTTTGACCTCTCCCTCCTATTAATAGAATTTCCGTCAGTGGTTTGTAATCTCTTTCCAGGTGCATGTTTGCTTTTGGACCTGCTGTTTGAAGTTACACTGCATTTCCTTGCCTTGCATCTTTGTGCTACAATTCTTCGCCCTAAATTTCTGTGCCTCGTTCTGTACATTTCTACATCTTTTTTATTTTCCATTGGCCTTCCCTGCTTTCCTTATAATCATCCCATTTCTTCATGACTGACTCCTTCTGACAAATATTTGACTTTGGAGCCCACTTTTGGTAGTTGTCCTCTGTGACCAATGTTCTCATGTTGACTATCAGAACTGATCTGTTGCTCATCAAGCAAACGAAGATGACATTTAGCCAAACATATTTGCTTCTTTTCTAAAACCTTATAAGTTAAAACAAGGCTAATGTAATACATACCTGGTATAGCTTTTCTCTCCTTTCCTGCAGTAAAATTCCTTCTAGCTTTGTTTTATTGATAACACTAGACCTTTCGAATAATGATTCAAGGAGAAAGGCAGTTATAAGCTCAGTTAATCTCAAAAGTTGGTAGTTCTCACAATCTAGCCCTGTGAAGTCCCATGATGCATTTCTCAATTGAGACCAAGCAGAGTCACATCATATTAAATTCCTAAAGTCTACATTAGCAGAATAACACAATGTTAGGTTAATTAAAGAATATAATTTGCGTTGTTATAGCTAATCACAAAATATCAATCTCACTGTCATCCTACAATAACTTTCCTCCTCTAATAGTCAATCCTGATTCATTAAGGAGCGTGTAAATACATGTCAGAAATAGCTCTAGCTATACACGTAGTTCTGCTATAATACATCAGGCCAAGTAGCATCAGAGGAGCAGGAAGGTTGACGTTTTTCAAGGACCGCAACATCCCCCCATCAGTGGCTGAGAATGCCCTTGACAGTGTCTCCCGCATTTCCCGCAACTCATCACTCACACCCCATCCCCGCAATAACAACCAAAACAGAATCCCCCTTGTCCTCACATACCACCCCACCAACCTCCGGATCCAACGCATCATCCTCCGACACTTCCGCCATCTGCAATCCAACCCCAACACCAAAGGCATTTTTCCCTCCCCACCCTTATCTGCTTTCCAGAGGGACAACTCTCACCGTGACTCCCTTGTCCGCTCCACACTCCCCTCCAGCCCCACCACACCCGGCACTTTCCCCTTAAATGGCAGGAAGTGCTACACCTGCCCCTACACCTCCCCCTCACCACCATCCCAGGCCCCAAGAAGACTTTCCACATCAAGCAGATGTTCAACTGCAAATCTGCTAACGTGGTATACTGCATCTGCTGTTCCCATTGTGGCCTCCTCTGCATCGGGGAAACCAAGCAGAGGCTTGGGGGCCGCTTTGCAGAACACCTACGCTCGAAACAACAGCACCGCCCAGTCGCGAACCATTTCAACTCACCCTCCCATTCCTCAGATGACATGTCCATCCTGGGCCCACTGCAATGCCACAACGAGGCTACTCGAAGGTTGCAGGAACAGCAACTCATATTCCGCTTGGGAACCCTGCAGCCCAGTGGTATCAATGTGGACCTCACAAGCTTCAAAATCTCCCCTCCCCCTACCGCATCCCAAAACCAGCCCACTTCATCCTCGCCTCCCTAACCTGTCCTTCGTCCCACCTATCCCTTCCTCCCACCTCAAGCCCCACCCCCATCTCTTACCTACTATCCTCCTCCCGCCCCCTTGACCTGTCCATCCTCCCTGGACTGACCTATCTCCTCCCTACCTCCCCACCTACACTCACCTTTACTGGCTCCATTCCCACCTCTTTGAACTGTCTGTCTCCTCTCCACCTATCCTCTCCTCTATCCATCTTCTATCCACCTCCCCCCCTCCCGATTTATTTCAAATCCCCCTTTGTAACCCCACCCTGCCTCATTTCTGAAGGAGGGTCTAGGCCCGAAACATCAGCTTTCCTGCTCCTCTGATGTTGCTTGGCCTGCTGTGTTCATCCAGCTCCACACCTTGTTATCTCAGATTCTCCAGCATCTGCAGTTCCTACTATCTCTGCTATAATACATGTTTCGTTAGCATGAATTGGCTGTAACATGAATGATGAATAGTGATGCTCTTTGGATAATGCGAACATTCTACTCTACAGTACAGTGATTTTCTATAGCGTTTTCCCTGTAACACAATTTTCTATGGTGATTTTCTATAACGTGAGGTCGCACAAGAACACAACTTTCATGTTATAGGAGAAATACCGGTACTTAAAAATGAAGTGCCACCTTGATAAAGTTATAAGATAGGGCTGCTTGCATACTAAACGATTGAAGCAGCATGCAATCAACAGAGCTAAGCAATCTCACAGCAAATGGATCAAAGCCAAGTTCTGCAGTCTTGCCACATACAATCTGAATCAGGGTGGACAGTTAAACGTATCACTGGAGAAGGCACAATAAAGATCCCTGTCCTTAATGATTGGGACAACCTGCACATCAGTATAAAAGTCAAGGCTGTCATATTGGCAGCCATCTTCAACCAGAAATGTCTATTGGATTAATCCATCTCTGCTTTATCCTGAGGTTCCCAGCCTCAAATTTGGTCGCCTTCAGCTAATTTGGTAAATTCCACACAATATCATGAAATGGCTGAAGGCACTGGTTACAATGTAAATGTTCCCAAGACTATTGCAGTAACACCACTAAAGACATCTTCACTAGAATTAGTTGCACAGCTATGATACTGGAATCTACTTGACAATGTGGGAAATTGCCCAGTAATGCCCTCTGCACATTAGAAAAGCAGGACAAATCCAATCTGTACAGTTACCATCTGATCATGAGCCAAGTTATGAAAGGCACCATCAGCACAATGCTATCAAATAGCATTTGTTCAGGAATAGCTTGCTCACTAAAGCTCAGAGTGGGTTCTGCCAGGGCTAATCATCTCCTGACTTCATATCAGCCTTGGTCTAAATATGGGCCAAAGACCTGAATTCCAGAGGTGAGGTGAGAGTGACTGTCCATGACATCGAGGCTGCATTGACTAAATATGTTATCAAACAGTCTGAGAGAAACTGGAGTCAATGGAAATCAGGGAAAAGATCTCTGTTAGTTGGAATCATACCTGACACATGGGAAGCTGCTTGTGGTTGTTGGAGGTGAATGATCTTAGCCTGGCATTTCTCTGCAGGAGTTCTTCAGTGTAGTGCCCTATACCCAACCATCTTCAACTGCTTCATCACTAATGTTCCCCCCATCATTAGGTCAGAGTGGGAATGTTCACTGATGATCGCACAATGTTTGGCATTGTTTGCAACACCTCGGAGAGTGAAACAGCTTGTGTTCATATGCACGAAGACCTGGACAGCAACCAGGCTTGGGCTGATGCATGGTAGGTATATTTGTGCCTCACAAACACCAGACAATGACCATCATGAATAAAATAAAAAGAATCTAACTATGGCTATTACCGTTGCTGAATCTTCCACTATCAATATCCTGGGTGTTACCATTGATGAGAAACTGAACTGAACCAGCTACATAAATACAGTGGCAGTAAAAGCAACTCAGAGGCTAGGAATTCTGCAGTGGGCAACTCACCTACTGATTCCCTAAAACTTGTCATGCACAAGTCAGGAATGTGACACAATACTCTGCATTTTCCTGAATGGGCAAAGCTCCAAGTGCATTGAAGAACTCAACACATTCCAGGACCAAAAAATCCACCTGATTGGCACCCAAACCCTAAGCTTAAACATTCAGATCCTTCACAACTAATGCACAATGGCAGCAGTGCGTACCATCTACATGACACACTGCATTAACTCAGACAGATTCCTCTGACACTTTCCATCCCACAACCTCTACCACCAAGAAAGAGGATGGCAGCAGATGCATGGGAATGCCACCATCAGCATATCACTCTTCGAACCATGTACATTCCTGACTTGGAATTATATTGCTGTTCCTTCATTGTTGCTGAGTCAAATTCTTGGAACTACCTCATTAATAGTAACGTGTTCAATCTGCACTAAATGGATTGCAGCAGTTCATGAAAGCAGCTCGCCACCATCTTCTCTGTGCAATTAAGAATAGAAAATTAATGTTGGTTCTCTCCTTCAATGAATGAATGAATGAATAATAAAAGAAAATAATAATTACAGTATCAGGACATTGATGCAGGAGTTCCTCATGGAAATGTTCAAGGTCCATAATTCTTTATCAGTGATCTATTCCCAGAAGGTTGAAAGATGTTAGTTGATTAATGCATAATATTCAACATCAGTTGCAACCTTGTTAGGGTGAGGAGTTTGAAACCCTCTGATAATTAAATCCAAAACATCCAGAGAAGCTTGCCTCATCTTGTAATCTGCTAAAGGAAATGGGAAAAATGGTATAACCTGCCTTTCACCTCCCAATCTGTTATAAAGGCGTGGTTAAATTAAATGAAATCCTTTCACTCTCTCTATGGTCAATATGTAACAATTTATTTACCTAACTCTAACAGTGAACAAATTAACAGACCTCATAGCAAACTGAACAATTCCCCATTAACAACCAGCTAATCCTGAATAAAATAAAATTCTAATGGTATGCTGTTCCAATAAATACGAGAACCACTTATATAAACCAAAGTAATAAAAACAAAAATTAAAACTTAGACTCTCAAAACTACAGTCAGGATGCATCTTTCGGAATCCTCCATGCCGAACCTGAGCCAGGAACACCACTCTCTGTCGAATTCTGGTGTCCAAAACACCTCTCTTGATTGAATTCTGATGCCAGGAACATTAGCTAAGAGTGCCATGGTACCTTTTAGATGGTGCTTAATCAGAGAGGTTAAAGGTTTCTGTGAGAACCAAAGTTTTACTCCACTGATGGCAGTTCGCCCTCACCCTGATTTTCAAAAAAACCCTCTTCTTATATACCGTTAATGACCTGTCAATTTTCTTATAATAGGGTTGGTCCCAGGTTGTCAATACCATCAGATTAAAATTCAATTGGTTTTCAGTCTCTAAGTGCCTGGTTTCAATTAATTGACTGATATTCAAGCTAGTTGCCTTAACATCAAAATATGTCTAACTTTCCAACCACATAGCCATATTGATACATATGTCTCAATTTCAGAACTGTCTGTACGTCTCCAGCTGCTTGCAGACATTTTTGCCTAAATCTCCAAGCTTAAAAAAGCACATCATCGCTTAAAGGGACTATGCACTCTTCACTCCTGTCATTTTTATAAATAAATTCTAACTTCCTGCCTTCCAATTCACAAGTACTGTACACAACCTCATAACAACTCTGCAGGTAGTGAAGCAAAATATACTTGCATGCAACATGATCTGCTCGACATTAATGCTTGGGCAGATAAGTGGCAAGTAACACTTGCAACACATAAGTGCCTGACAATGACCATCTTCAACTAGGAAGAAACTAACCATTGCCTCTTGTTAATTAAAGACACAACCAGCACTGAATCCCCCTGATTATTAATGTCTGCCAGTTACCATTGATTAGAAATTTGACTGGATCAGCCCTATAAATATTATGGCTAGATGAGCAGGGAATTCAGAGACTGGGAATTCTCCAGCAACTTACTCATTTCCTGACTCACCAGTTCCTGTCCGTCATCTACAAGGCACAAGTTAAGAGGATGACAGAATATTCTCCACCTATCTGGGTCAGCGTAGCCCCAACGACATTCAAAAAATACAAAAACATCTTAATAAAGGAGCCCACTTGATCAGTACTCCATCTGTCACTTTCAACATTCACTCCCTCTACCACTGGCACACGTCAGCAGCAGTTGTACTGCATGCAAATTGCACTGCAGTAACTCAGCAAATCTCCTTAGAGGAAACCATTCAAACCCTGAGCTCTACCACCTAGAAAGGGCAACAGATGCATGGAAATACCAAAGGTTCTCCTCCAAGTTACATGCAATCCTGACATAGAACTATATTGCTGTTCCTTCACTACCACTGGGTCAACAGGTGGAAATCTCTTCCTAAAAGCACAGTGGCTACATCTTACAGACTGATGCAGTTTGAGAGAGTGACTCACCAGCACTTTCTCAAGGGCAGTTAGGAATGGGCAAGAAAAGCTAGCCTTGCCAACAATTCCTGAATGACAGATGGTGTAGAGTAATGGTATCTGATGGATTTGATGATGTAATAGTGCCATCAGCAGTCAAGCTTTGCAATCTGAGAAATAAGAATGAACAAACAGCCTGTACCAGAGAAAGAGATATTTACCCTAAAGTGTAGGCAGTCTGACAGTGTAATTAAAGGAGTTTTGCAGAAATGTACCAAAGTGAGATCTTAGTTAGTCTTTAGTAGGGATTAGCCACAAAAGACCAAAGAGACGTTTAAATATTATAAGAAGAGGAACCAAACCACAAACTAGTCACTAAGTAGAATATTAACATCATGGTACATAAGGCTTTTTCTGCAACAGGAAGAAATTGAAATTTCTGTTGGCCTGAATGGATGGATTATGTTGTAATGTGCAACGATGGAAGTACATTGGGTTTCAAGAATAGAAATTTAAAATGGGCAAAACAGGCAGAATCACATCAGCTGTCTGGTGTACAGAAAGTGGGATGTTTGATTCCATAGGCTTTAATGAAACTGAATATTGGGCATGAAGTACATACGGCATCTCATTTTGTACTAATGCCCTTGCCCAAAGTATCTCCTATGTTATATAACCAGTTATTTTATATTGGGAATGAATATTTACAAACACTTGATGGAATATTTTACAAAAATAACACAATGCAAAGCTACATAGAATTATTGTTGAGGATGGGTATCAGGCACATTCTACATAAAGCTAAATAAAGCAATAATAAGATTTTGATTTGCATCTGTGAATTGTTGCCATGAGTTAGCCATGTGTTTTCCACAGTCCCATCTGTTGAAGGGTTGCTACTTATCCGGCAGTAATGTTCAAACCTCACTGCTGGCCCTGAAATATTAGGTAGTCTGGCTTTAGTAGAAGGTATACTTTTGCTACCTTTGTAAATGATTTAACAAATATGTATCAAACCCAAAAGACAGAATGTTGTTTTAGATGTCACTTGCTGTTTCTTGCTTCCATTACATGCAGACAGCAAAGTAATTTGCACAGGCCAAGCAGCTAATGTTTGGCAGTTAAAGCTATAATTCCTCAACTGAATGTGTTGACTGTAACAAAAAAGCCCATTGCAGAAAATTTTATTTAATAATGTTGGTACCTAATTTGTTCTAAAGTACAGAAAGATTGTTTTCTCAATGCTGATCATTTGATTTGGAAGAGCACATTTATGTATTTCTGATCCACCAGAATAGTTGATGCATTGGCAAAGTTTGGCAAAGTTACGAGTACTGAAGCAAAGATTTTCATGTTGCCAAATGTTCATGGACTAGTAGAAATATGGAGGATGCAATTTGTTACATAATTTGTCTCTTTTAGAAAGTTACTTGTCATTGTATTTTCCCTTCTACAGCAAAATAATTTTTCGTTTTGAAATAGCCTCAGAGAAGAGATCTCTGTGCTAAGTACTTGAGTGTTTATTCAGAGACTGGCATGTGGTAGAAGTGCTATGCAGATTTGTTTAAAGTAGTGGTTGACATTCCGGATGTTTTAACATGGACAGAAAGGTTACTGTTACTTTAAAGGATATATAATGAATCATCTGAACTTTCAACTATAGTTGATCTATCTCATTTTGTTTCGGCCTCACATAAGTAGTATCTGACATTTTCACTTCTGTTAGATATCTAACTCATTCAGTACCTTGTGAGACTTTAGAAATAGAAGTACCAGAATTTCAAAGTTTCTTCCTAACCTGAGGTACAAGAGAATAACTTGTTTTTTAAAATCAGCAAAATCTGCGAAGTGACTCATTCTTGAATGAATTGATGAAACCTATTTTACGACCATGAGATTTGAAGATGCTTTTCAAGACTTTAACATGATTTACTGAATTATATCATTTTAAATATAAACCCATTTATAATGTGGCCTGTTTTGTTGAAATCTGACTTGAACGTCTAAGTATAGACAAGAATAAAGTAATCACTTTTAGCTTGTGAAACCATTTTCCTTCTTTGTTAAACTACTTATAAATAATGTATGGATATCTAATAAGCACTCAACCAATTTGCAAAGGTCATGCTGAACAGACGTAGAATCTAATAGTACTAGTCTTCCTATATATGAGATCAGAGCGGAAATTTAATGTCCTTACCATTTTTACCCTGAACTAGTCCTTCCAATGAGGTTTTCTTGCAGTTTTAAACCGCTGAGGATATTTGCACATTATGGGATATAATAAATAAGTTCTTGCAATGCATTATGACATATGCAAAATTAAATATTCCCCATTTGGCAGTCAAGCAGATGTATGATTTTGTGCCAAACTTAACATCATAGATTTACATCACATTACTCGAACATTTGCAGCCAACTTTAATAAAAACAACATGAAGCATTGTTTTTCAAAGAAATGCCAGCATCTGAAACATAAAAGCAGAACCAGCTGGGACAAGCAACGTGAAGATTTTGGAACTTCAGATGCTCAGGCTGAAAGTTAAATTATTTAGGGGAATTTTGATTGTGTCAGTGTTTTCTTCACCTAGTATCTTGGATGAAATAATGCAAATTACCAATTTAGAACATTATGAAGCAAAACTGTGTGTTCCTAAAACTGAACATGGTTATTGATTAAACCACTGAAGTACTAAAACAAAATCTCTTCTAAATTTAATCATTCTATCCAGTAGCAGGTTTGTTGGTGCCAGAACAGGAGGTGAGTGGCACTTCCATAGCAGGCAGAATGGCTGACCACATGTGATCACATGGTAGCAAAACATGGGCAAAGAGTGCAGTGAATCATGTGTTGGGGGCAGGCAGGAAGTTTTCACTCCTGTTTTAACCTAACAGGTTGAAAGTTTAGGCGGCTTTTTTAAAGGGGATCTGGACAAGCATTCATTCGCGAAAACCTAGGGTTTTAGTCTGGCAGTTGTTCTGGAGATATTGACACCATTTCAACACTGTGGGAAACCTAACTTCTCTTTCCAGCATCAACCATGTCTCATTGTGACTAGTACAACAGTCATTCCTCAATGCAGATTCTCCTCTAGGCTGTTGGGGAAGCTAGAAAGTCACATTGCCCAGGATGGCAGCAGCAGGTCTCTCATTTGTCCAGTGCAGCCTGGATGGAAGTGACAAAGAGAGCCCGGACATGAAGGACCCTCCTCAGAACAGGGGAGTAGTGCAGGAAGAGGATGACCAATCTACTGCAGTGCCACAATCGTGATTAACATAGCCTAGTTACCGCAAAATGACAGCAGAAATGGGAGAGTGCAGAGGAACATCAATATAGTTCCAAGTCAGGTTGGTGTATCGCTTGGAGGGGAATTTGTAGGTGATGGTGTTCTCAAGCATCTGCTGATGTTGTTTCTTGGTTACAGATGTCATAGGTTTTGAAGGTCTATCTAAGAAGCCTTTGTAAGTTGTTTTATTGCATCTGACATTTCATATAGACTGCTGCCACCGTGGTAGAGGGACTCGGTATTCAAATTAGTGGACAGGGTGAGATTCAAGTGTTTTGTCTTGTTTCATGTAGATCTTCTTGAGCATTGGAGCTGCACCCATCCGGGCATGTGAGGAGTATTCCATCACTATCCTAATTTGTGCCTTGTAGCTGGTGGACAGACTTTATAGAGATAGGAGATAAGTTATTTTTCTCAGAATTTCCAACTTCTGACCTGGTCTTGCAGCCAGAGCATTTGTTGCAGTTAAATATCTGGTCAATAGGAAACGCCAGTATATGGATAGTTGAGCATTCAGCGATTGTAATACCATTGAATGTGAGGGGGAAGATTGTTAGATTATTTCTCATTGAAGATGGTCAATGAGTGGGCCTGTAGCGGTGCCAATGTTACTTATCACTCACCAATCCAAGCCCGAATTCTGTCCAGGTCCTGCTGCAATACAAACATAGACAGCTTCACTATTTGGGGAGTTATGAATGGAGCTGAATGTAATGTAATGTAATGTAATGATCAGCAAACACGCCCACCTCTGACACTTACCATGACAACAAGTCAGAATCCTGAACTACAATGAGCATTTTTTAACTTGTAGTTTTAAAATGTGTCTTTTTAAAGAAAGCTGATATAGTCAGGATTGGCTGTAGATGTAACTTAAGTGGATATCTCAAGAGAGAAACCAATGGAATTTCACATCTGGGATGCGAAGTGATCTACAAACAACAGCACTTAAAAAGGTGGACAAGGTAAGTTGAAGCAGACTTTCTTCTATTGATTGTTCACGGGGTGTGGGCATCACTGACTAAGCAGCATTTATTGCCCATCCCTCATTGCCCAGAGGGCAGTTAAGAGGCAACCACGTTGCTGTCGGTCTGGAGTCACATGTAGGCCAGACCAGGTAAGGATCACGGTTTACTTCCCTGAAGGACATTAGTGAACCAGATGGGTTTTTCTGACAATCAGCAATGGATTCATGGTCATCATTAGACTCTTAATTCCAGATTTTTTGTTAATGGACTGGACTATGATCTCTTGTGACTACAAGAGTACACAAGGACAGGGGTTAATCAGCTATTTTCAAATCTCCTGGAGTGTACCAGTAGTACTGAATGGTCTTATGGGGACCAGGCTGGGTTTGAGTGTCTGCGAACTGTGAAAGTCACAGTCAAAGAACTATTACCTAATTAACCCTGTGTTGCAGATAAAGACATTCTCTTACACTGAGTGAAGGAAACTGGTTAAAAAGGAAACAGGCCAACAAGAAGACTGTCAGCCTGCATGCTGGAACTCAGTCACGATTGAAATGAACCAGAACCACGAGACTCAACCAGCCTGCAAAACAAAGGTGTGTGAAGTCAGTCATTCAATTACGAAAGCCATTGCGAATGGTAACATCTATAGTAACAGCCACAATGTTTAGCTATTAACACTTTGTAAACAGTTCAAAGACCGATCCGTATATTTCTTCAACTTTTATCCTTTCACACTCACCACTTATTTCTACTGTGTGTATGTGTGTCTCTTAATTCTTACATGTAGTAATAAATAAACCCAGTCTTTTTGTTGGAGTTTAAAAACAGGGAGGCTATGTTGCAGCTGTACCAGGTGCTGGTGAGGCCACACCTGGAGTACTGTGTGCAGTTTTGGTCTCCTTACTTGAGAAGAGATACACTAGCACTGGAGGGGGTGCAGAGGAGATTCACTCGGCTGATTTCAGAGTTGAGAGGGTTGGATTATGAGGACAGATGGAGTAGGCTGGGATTATACTCATTGTAATTCAGAAGAATGAGGGGAGATCTTATAGAAATATATAAGATTATGAAGGGAATAGATAAGGTGGAGGCAGGGAGGTTGTTTCTGCTAGCAGGTGAAACTAGGACTAGGGGGCATAGCCTCAAAATAAAGGGAAGCAGATGTAGGACTGAGGTCAGGAGGAACTTCTTCACCCAAAGGGTTGTGAATCTGTGAAATTCCCTGCCCAGTGAAGTGGTTGAAGCTACCTCGCTGAATGTGTTTAAGGCAAGGATAGATAAATTTTTGAACAGTAAAGGAATTAAGGGTTATGGTGTGCGGGCGGGTAAGTGGAACTCAGTCTCAAAAAGATCAGCCATGATCTTATTGAACGGCAGGGCGGGCTTGAGGGGCCGGATGGCCTACTTTAGCTCCTAGTTCTTATGTTCTTAAGTTATTTCAACAAAGGATGATTAAATTGGCTCCTTTTAAAATATAAGTACATTTGAGTCTGGGAGGAAGGTATTGCAAGAAAAGGGATCCAGTTTTGATTTAATCTTGGTGTGAACAAAAAGTGGCCGTGTGAACAATAAAAAGGGACAGCTCATCCCTGCTCATCTGGGAGCTTAACAGTTTGGGGTACCCCATCTGGAACAGTAACAGGTTGGAGAACCCTATTTGGAGCCTGGTTTTAACTTGTTAAGATGGAAGGATGACCACTAATGAAGTAGCTGTAGATGGTTGGGTAAAAGATATAACCCTGCCTTGTATTAACCACCACTTCTTGGTACAGAATGACGTGGGGTTCAGCAAAGATTTTTCAATATGATTAGCTCAGGAGATTTTGAGTTGCAGCTCTGCGTTAGAGGTGGGGAGGCAACACCGGAAAAAAAATTATTGACCTTGTTGTGAGAAGGAAAATAACTGAACTTTTATCCACCTGTAAACTTGTGTTTCTTTTTAAACCCTGTGGCTACTTGATAATGTTTCCTGTTACTCAGTATTCAGAAAAGGAATCTTTTAAGAAAGGCTTAATCTCAAATGGAAGCTTGAGAGACTTACAGTGCAGAATATTTAGCTCACCTACCTGTGCTGACTGTTAAAAAGAACAGTTGTGTTTAGTTCCACTAACCTACCTTTTTCCCATAAATTTAAGATTTTCATATCTGAGAACCTGTTTAATTCCCTTTTAAATATATTTATGGTATCAGCTCCACCACACTTTCAATTGGAACATTCCAAATCTGAACATTTTGGATAAAAAGAAATCCCCTCAGTTTCTCTCTATATCTTGAGCCACTGATTTTCAAAGTATTACCTTTGGATATTGACCCATTCTCAAGTGGGAATAGTTTCCTCATTCAAAATGTCTCATCTTCTCACACTGGTCACCTCTTAACATTTTCTCTTCCAAAGAGAGAACAGTCCAACTTTTCCAAAGTCTTCATAACCGAAGCCCCTCATCCTTGTAACATCTGGTAAACCTACTCTGTATCTTTTCTAAGGCCCTCACAATTCTTCAAATGTGGTGGCCAGAATTAATTAATTTCACCTGCCTGAATCCATGATAACGTTCTCAGAAGATAAAATTCAAGAAACGATTGTATGTTCCTCCATTTACAAACTCAAGTAACCCAAACCATTTTTCAACAACCGTATTAACTTGCCTTGTCACCTTTTAGAAGTTGTTTATAAGGATACCAAGATATTTTTGCTTTCCTACTCTTTTGAAGTTTGCAATTATATGGCACTGTTCACAATGCCAGGATATCTCAAGCCACATTCTAGGCAATTAAGTACTTTGGAAGTGCTAGCACAGTTAGAATATAAGAAATGTGACCACCAACTTGCATACAGCAAGCTCCCACAAAAAAGTATTGGGATAATGTCCATTTTAGCGATGTTGCTGAAGGGCAAACATTGACCAGACACTGCAGGAGAACTCAAATGCAAGTGGAACATATTAGAAATGCGTAGGATGTCTGGGAACATTAGAAGGGAGTGAAAAAGAATGAAGGTCTTGGACCAGTAATGGGAGTTAGGAAAGTTCCTTGCACAAGATGTCTGCCTGGAGAGAAAATACCAGGAAAATAGGGGAAAAGGTGCATAGGCAACCGAGGACTGGAGGCTGTGTCAGCCTGTCCAAAAGGGCAATTGTTAATGCTGTGGGATTCCATCCCTGTTATAATGAAAGGAATATGACTGTCTCCATCCCTCACCCTCCGCACACTCCTCAACTCAGTCATCTTATATTCACTGTTCCTGATGGATACAGAGAGGGCCTTGGTTGAAAATTCCATCCAAAATTTGTGCCCCTGACAAAGCAATCTTCATTGCATTGGGAACAGATGATGATGCAGAACTTTGGAGGACAAGTAGACCTTGAGCCTGCTGCACCGTTCAATAAGGCCATAGCTGATCTGGCTGTTGTTTCAGCTCCATTTTCCACTCTGCCCCACCCATAACATTTGACCTACTTGTCAACCAAAAACTATCCGATTCAGTCTTGAATAAATTTAAAGGCACACCTTCCGTTACCTTCCTGGGAGTAACTTTCACACTCACCTGAAACTCTGACAGAAAAGCATACCTCAAAATAAGGCTCCAGTATGATCAGTACATTCATTTCCAAGTATGACTCCTCTTATAATGGCATGTCTTAGTTTAAACAAAGTCTCTCTAGTTTTAGTCACCCCCACAAGAGGAAACATTCTCCTAGTATCCATACTATCCAATCCCCTCAAGATCATGTTTCATTAAGATCACCTCTCACTCTTCTGAACTCCAAATAAGAGAGGGAAAATTTGTTCAACTTTTCTTCATAAGTTAAAGCCTTCATCCTAGGAATGAGTTGAGCAAACTTTCCCTGACCTGTTTCCAAAACAATCGTATCATTTTTCAAATGAGGAATATCAAAATAACACACAGTAGTCCACATGTAGTCTTACCAAGATCCTGTATAGCTGCAGTAATACATGCCCCCTTTTTACACTCCATTCCCCTTATCATAAACACTTTGGGCTGGACCTTAACATTTTTTTGACTAAGTGTGTTGTGTTGAGTTTTTAAGAGGGTTTTTCATCACAAGGACTCATTAAATGTACAGCCAAATCTTATCAAATTTACCTCATTTACTACCTACCTGATACATATTGTATCCCTCATGTCCTAATCTAGCCCCGTCTCACCAATGCACCATTCCTGGAAGATCTTGCCACTCAACAGATATATGCCACAGGGCCAGCATTCTTGGTGCCTAAGCCACCTTTAAAAGGCCACTGTGTACCCGGATGAGCACCGGCATTCCAAAGATGCCCTGATTGGGAACAGGCAAAGTACGAAGATATCAGGGAGAGGGAAGATAGTGCTTCGATTCTCTGACAGGGCCCACCACCTTCTACCAAGCCTCATGCTCTGCCACTCCCACTCTTGCCTTCAATGTCTTTCCTCACTCCCTCTGATTTCCCCCCAACCTCCCATGTTCACTACACTACACGGCCTCTGCAGTATTTACCTTTCCTCCACCTACACCAACACTAACAGCCGTGTCTCCTGTTTTCACATTGCTCATTCTCTCCATTTCTCTCATTCTGGGAGAAGACCAACCCACCATAGGACAGGTGGAGTGTGTGTTATATTTGACTCCTCAAATCCTAAGAGAAGAGAACCTTATCCATTACCCATTTGGATATTGTGAAAACCACTCCATTAAACTACTGGCACTGCAATGTTATGGCACCTTTAAAATATACATGTCCTCCTGTACAAGAACCCCCTCTACTCCCCTCAGATATAAGGTTTTATTTATTAATGATACTGTTACTAAAAGGTGAGATGAATGCCAGCCCCACACTGGTGCTCTTTATAAGCAGAATGCCTCCAGTGTAAATTGGATTTTACACCAAACCACTCCATCTCAACCCAACTTGTTTCAAGGATCTTGCTTCCTAAAAATATATCTGAAAGTGAAGATTTGAGCCTTAGAACTACCCTTGGCAAGTTATCTCAGATCTGCATCAGCATCTTATCAATTAATAAAGATTCGAGGACCCAAATGACAAGAACATAAGTCATTAGAACAGGAAGTATCACACAGTCCTTTGAACTGCTTTCATCAGTGAAGAAGACCATCTCTCTCAAGTCCGGATTTACATCCAATCCCCACATTCCTTAATCGTCATAATGCCAGAATTCTATTGGCTTCAATCTTTAATATACTCATCAACTGATGGGCTCTGGGATATGGAATTCCTAAGATTCACAACCCTCTGATATCAGACAATTTCTCCGCATATTAGTCCCACTCTGGCTGTAACTCATCTCCCATGCCAGGCTGACTCAAACTCCATTCTCTGTTCCATCCAGGTAATGTACTTAAAAAGTTAAAAGTTGCATTTAGCGGGGCAGGATGTAAGAAAAACTGCAAGAGATAAGAACTGAAAGGGGAGGAGCTGGCCAACAGAGGAAATTCAGCTGGAGTGTCCTACTCTGCCACCAGCTTACCAAAGACAGAGTCAGCAGGACTGTACAGGGAAGATCAATGTCTATTGACAGTATGTGAGTTAAGCATGATTGTGGGAATAAATATCAAAGGAAATAAAAGGAAGGTCAGTTGGGCAGTCTAGAGAGTTGAGGGTAACAGAAGGCAAGTCAAGATGATAGTGAGAAGATCGAGGTTAATTGGTGGTCAGCCTGGGATAGTGGGTGGCAGTTTCAGTGTGCTGTTTGGGAGCCTGACTGACAGTGACAAAAGTAAATGTTAGGATTAATGATAGTTGTTTGAGAATTCTGGGAGTCAGTTGAGGGTTTCAGAAGGGAGAGAAGGGGCAATTGAGTTCCAAATAGACCATAACACTCACATTGCATCCAAATTCCAGCAAGTACAAGGGCCTTAGAAGATCTTTTGATTACGTTATGAAATGTTGCTGTACAAGCTCTAGCTAGTACAATAATTATAAATTTTTTTTTGGGAACAATAATTATAAAATCCTCACAAATAACTGACAAATACTACTGGATTGAAAGGAGTGGGTGTTTGCCTGGGCGCCATTTAAATAGGGTGTTTTGACCTTTGACTCCCATGATGAGCTGGTGACATCCCCATCCGTGTGACTGGTTGGGGGTTTTGCCTCTGCAAATCCAATTGGCTGGTTTTTATGCAATTGCTTTTAGTCACTTACTCTGACTTTGAGCTCACTTCCAGACCCACCAATGGGGCCCTTGGTTTAAGAAGAAGATTTCACTGTAGAATTAATGGTATGTATCAAGTTTATCAATGCCCTTGTGTTGTGGAATTCTAAAATTTGTGTTTGTGTGATTGACTGCCCACTGCAAGGCACTTTTAGCTGAATCTTGTGAAAAGTGTAATATGGGAGGAAGGGAATGAAAGCAATAACCTATTCCTTACACAATTCCCTGCTGAGGATTGTTGGTAGACTTTTAAGAAAATGTTCCTTCTTGCTCAAGAGGTTATGAGTGGCACAGGGCACTTTCTTAGCTCATCAAGTTAAATAATTGACAGATTCTGAGGGATATATCATAAGGGCCAGTAAAAGAGTTCAGTTTGGTTAACCCTTTATATTTTACTTGCTAACAGTGCAATCACAAACCATTGAAAAGGTCATTCACAAAATTAACATGATTTAGTAGGACATGGAAGTCTACATTTCTGCTGTTGTAAAATTTAGGGAATAAAACATTGTTGTGAAACTTAATTTTTGGCACTCAGAACTTTTTAGTTCAATATTTCAAGAACTAACAAGAAGGGATGAAACAGCAGGCAGTCTCTGAGGATTTGGAAAATGTAAATAGTTAGAATCTATGAAGCAACTAAAGCTGGAGTCCTAAATATGTTAGCCTCATTAATTTGTCTCTTAATTAGGCATTGGAGAAAAAAAACACTCAGTGGACTGTCCTGCTGTGAAGATAAGGAAGCTGCAATTACAACATCATGGTTACTGAATAAGTGCAGCTGTGGCCAACGCAAGGCCAGAGAGCTACAATTACTAAACTGTCTTATTTTTGCATAACTATTTCCTGTTTTTTTTTAAACAGAATTATATCAAATTAGTTGAATCAATAAACAGTTCTACAATGGTTATTTTTGTTTCGAGTATTAGCATGCGTAGCACAAGTCTTACTGTATTAACATTTAGCTGTGTTTATGAAAGCTAACTGCAGTCTGTCTGTTTGTGAATAATGTCACAAGTTGCTTAAGTGCTTCTTCTCTTTGATCTGTTTTGTCCTTTCACAATAATTGAATGCTATAATTTCACTGAATCACACACTGACTATACATTCTAACCTGAAAGACATCCCAGAGCTTAAAGCTGGTTTCTACTCTCGTATGTCCTGAAGTTGTTGCTTTGGACAGAGAAAACATGTGCAGTGAACTTCAAAATATTTCACAAAGTCTTAAATAATTATCTTAAAAGTGCATACTGTAATGCCTCTAAATCGGAGCAGATAATGGCATCAATGGTGGCTATTTATGACAATATTTAATGCACTATAGTAAGTTTCAATTCAAGCATGTATTACTCCTGGGGTTAAAATGTACGATTTGTTGGTCCATTGTGCCTGAATATTGAAGTGATTTTCAACTTATTTGATGAGAGCAAGCTGACATTGTAATGCAACAAAGATACAAATTGTGCTTCTTTTCTACCCATTCAAGTGTTTATGAGGAAGGTTTGTGATACCTTATAGTTATTTAGAAATCTGCGCTCTAAAGTGGACAGTCCATGTAAATCTTTAACTTTGATTTTTATTTCTATGTTGTGTGTTCAGAAGTGAAGACAGACTTTGTTTCATTTTCTGGGTTCTATGAATGGTGAAGGCCTCTGTCAAAATAGATGCATTTAAAATGAAGCCATTCCAAAAATACTTGAGGTGAATATTTCAGGGCTTCAGCTAATAACGAACAGAAAAGGCAAAAAATGGTTTGTTGCCCAGAAACAAGGTGAGTATGACACAAGGAGATAGAAGCCCCAAAAAGCCAGCTCTCAGCCAGGAATCTTGGCAGCTCCCAAACTGGTATCTTGGTGGCTCGTTGCGATGTCTCGGCTCAGCGTGAGAGTAGATCCTGCCCAGGCACGTTCCTAAGGCACCGGGAGAGATTGGACAGGTGGCAGTTTCAGTAGCAGTGACAGTATCTGTGGCAGGGGCATTGAGAACAGACAGCAGAGCCTCTAAGTCTTTTTCACCTGTACATCCTTAGCTTGCTGTGATCTGCCTGTACCACTTGAAAACAAAACTTTTCACTGTATTTGGGTACACGTGACAATAAACCAATCAATCAATAAGTGGAGGATTCATAAAAGACTGGTGAACTTCTAACTTTTTGCTTTATTTTCCTAGTTTAAACTATGAAAGATTTTAATATAAATTATTACCTATTTCTTTCCTTCATTGAATAGTAGAAAAATGATGCTTAACTTTTTAACCCTTATTTTTCTTACTACTTTGTACCTAAGCTTTTTATCATATCTAGATACTTAAGATGGTGCCATGCGTGGCAACACTTAAGTACACGTAACAATAAAATCTAGAATCTTAAAAAAAGAAGCTAGAAAAATAACTGTCTACAAGACCACTGTGTGTAGGTTTCTTTCAGAGAGAAGTAGGTCACTCAAAAAAGAAAAGCTTGAAACAACAACAGTGCATTTTAGCAGTCTCCGAAGCAGTCAGGAAGAAGAAAATAACTCTGAAGTACATCAGATATTCATAAGTGAAAAGCATCAGAATCTGGAGGCTTTATGATGATAGAGAGGAAGCCATCTTTCAAGGCCATATTACTGTCTATCCACCACCCCTTACATTCAATGACATGGCCATCACTCAATCCCCCTATCAATATCCTTGGGGTTTCCCTTGACCAAAAAGTCAACCAGACTACCCTTATAAATGTAATGGCTACAACACTATGTCAAAGGCATGGAATATTGCAGCATCTAGCTCACCTTCTGACTCTGCAAAGCCTATCCAACACCTACAAGGCACACGTCAAGAGTGTGATGGAATAATCCCCATGTGCCTGGTTGAATGTTGTTCCAACAGTACTCAAGAACCTTGACACCATCCAGGACAAAGCAACCTGCTCGACTGGCATGACATTCACAAACATTTGCTGCTTCCACCACCCAGTAGCAGCAGTGTGTACTACCTACACGATACACTGCAGAAATTTTCTTCAGATCCTGAAATAGTACTTTACAAACCCATGGCCACTTCTATCCTGGATGGTTGCAGCAGATACATGGGAACACCAACACCTGCAAGCTCCTCTTCAAGCCACTTACCATCCCGACTTGGAAATACATCGCTGTTCCTTCACCATCTTTTGGTTAAAATTATGGAATTCCCTTCCAAATAGCATTGTGGATCTATCTACAGCAGATGGTCTGCAGCAGTTCAAGAAGGCAGCTTATCACCACCTTCTCAAGGGCAGCTAGGGATGGGTAACAAATGCTGGGCAGCCAGTGATGCCCAACTCCCAGAAGTGAATAAAAATAAAAAATACATATTACCATAAACCTCTCCTGTATTTCATGCAAGGTCATTTGTGGTATGCTTTTTTTTTTTGGCCAGATGATGTGTTTTGGGTTTGTTACAAACTGGTTAAGGACAATCTTCAGGTTTATTCTTCAAACTAATAATATTTCTTATACTTAGTATTGTACATGGTAATCTTAAACAGACCCTGACTTGTTGTTACGTTAAATTAATTTATCTATTTTGAGTATACATGTTCACGTAGTCTCTAGGTAGTAGAGTCCATGTATCCCTGTCTTCCAGAAAGTGTCTCACTCCAATGTACTTCTTCCATTGTTTTTTAAAACTGTTCCAACTCCATTCGCACTGTGGTTTTTATGCACAATGATGTGTTGCTCCACGATATCATGACAAGGTATTCCAACATCTCATTATCTTAAAACAACACCTTCCCCAAGCTTCTTTTCCCTCATGACACAAACATTAATTAGCATTTATACATTTTCAGATGCATTACTTAGATTACATCTTCTTGCAACATCTGCAGTGTGTTTTCCTTGTATCTTGCGCACCTTCCAAAGTCTTTGAATTGATCCATCTTTATTGGAAGGAGGGTCAGCAAATCTATTAGCTGATACAGGAACACTTGAGGTGAAGTCAATGATCTTCCATTTTCTCAGCTGGCTTGAATCAAATTAACAAAACTTGCTGAAGGACCTTGTGCTGATGCAACTGCAGGAGTGAAACAAAATTGCAAGGTTTTTGTAGATACTTTTTGCAGTTTTGAACATAGAACATAGAACAGTACAGCACAGTACAGGCCCTACGGCCCATGATTTTGTGCTGACCTATTATCCTACTAAGGTCAGTCTACCCTGCATACCCTACATTTTACTATCCTCCATGTGCCTATCCAAAAGTCACTTAAATGTCTCTTAAATATCTGAGTCCACTACCACTGCCGGCAGTGCATTCCACATGCCTACCACTCTCTGTGTGAAGAACCTACCTGTGACATCTCCCATATACCTTCCTCCAATCACCTTAAAATTATGCCCCCTTGTAATAGTCATTTCCACCCTGGGAAAAAGTCTCTGACTGTCCACTCTATCTATGCCTCTCATCATCTTATACACCTCTATCAAATCACCTCCTTCTTCGCTCCAATGAAAAAAGCCCTAGCTCCCTCAACCTTTCCCCGTAAGACCTGTCTTGCAGTCCAGGCAGCATCCTGGTAAATCTGCTCTGCACCCTCTCTAAAGCTTCCACATCTTTCCTGTAATGAGGTGACCAGAACTGAACACAATATTCCAAGTGTGGCCTAACTTTTGGGTTGAGAATGATTTGATTTGACACTTGGTTTGTTCTTCAGGCTGTAGCAAAACTTTGAGAAGTGTCCTTTTCTCCCCCCACAGTGAATACATTGATGGTGGAAGGCTGGATAGTTCCTTCTTCACTCATCTAGAATGTTTGAACATGGACAATGACAGCATACTGTAGCAGGGGATTATTTAGGAATCGATGTTGAATTTTTCACAAATGGTGTATTGTTGATGAGAGGTCTTTCTTTTCTGATCTGATAGGTTACTGCATTTTATATAGTCAATATTCTCTGTAGAACATTTGGCATTGAATGAAACTTTTGCTGTCTAACTTTTGCTTCTTGAACAATTTTCTCGACTCTACATCCATTTCTATTTGAACAGTTCTTTCTGAAGTTAAATCCTCTTTCGATTGAAGAAGTTTGACCTCCTTAATCGGAAACTTGCCATTACCTAGCAAGAAACACACCACACAGCTTGTCAATAGTCTAAAAGGTAGAGAGAAATGCTCCCAATGCTGTGATAAGCCTTGTTGGAATTCTCACATGAGTCTGCCACTGCAATAGCCCGCATCGCTCAGACCCCAATAAGATTCCATCCCAAGCTTAGTTTCAGGTAGCTCTTTTGACTTTGCTGGAAATTTCAGTCCAAAGTGTGTTTTTCTTCCCTTTATCAGAGACTAACAGCAGCTTTTTTGGTTGCTCTTTTTTAAAGCTTTTCCAATGACTTGACAGAGCAGGCTCGAAGTCCGACTGACCTACTCTTATTCATATATTTGCCTTGCCTTTTTATGCTTTGTACCCTTGGGGCTGACCTTAAAGGCTCACAGTAGTTCAGTCCTGCCTTGCTATTCAACACAGACAGAAATCCAGGCAGCTTGTCATGGTTGTCAGTGCTCATCAGTTAAAGGGGCTGACACTTTGCTATATACCACCATCCCATCTTAATTTCGCACTTAGAGCATGTGCCAGCACGCCATGGGACATACATATTGCATTTGCATGAACTAAATTGCTATGTCTCATTGTCTAAGGGGAGTAGTCCTCTGTTAATTCAAAGAAGAAAACTTTCAGTCAGGGACCTCCAACACAGTCAGTCAAGGGCAGCCTTCAACATCAGTCCAGGGGCTTTGGCACCATCAGTTGGCTGCTAAGGCCAGTCAGAGTCAGGATCCTCTCCTTGTAGGAGGTGAGAGGCAGAACGTTGGGCACCCTACCGCTTGTCTTTTCTCTTTCTGCCGTATTCTGTGTTATGGACCAGGCTAGACCCCTTCAAAATACTTTAAGATGGTAGACTAGACACTAACATTTTCTTATTTTTAAAGGCAGATGTGAAGTGAGTGTTCTAGGTGTGATGTCAAACCATTCGGCTTTAAGCAAAACCAAATTTATTTAAACACTGAAGTTGAAACATGAAAGCAGAATTTAGAATAAAGTAACTACTGGAAAACCTAACCAAATCGTTTCATTAACTTAACTAATTAACTGTTCCAATATAGTAACCTCCCTTGGCAAAAAGGTAATTCAAACACAGATTCTTACAGGCAGATGGGAACAACAACCAGAGAGAGATTTCATAGAAAGTCAGAGGAATCCTTTACTGAAGCTTGCAACTCTCTCTTACTCAAAACATCTTGTGACTGCTACAGCTAAAAAAAATAGAAAAAACCTGAACTGGGGGAACTGGCCACTCCCCTTCCATTGTTAACTTGCTACTCCCTAGACTCTTCGATACCTCTGCCTTTCCAACCTCGCTTCAAGAAAACCAAGGACAAAGTAATCTTTTTTAAAGTGACAGCATTGTCACATCTGGGCTGCTTTCTCCTGGAATGAGGCAGTGGAAGGGAATGAGTGAGATGAAAGTGACTGGCACAACAGTTAATGTTGATGTAGATGAGGGAAGTGTAGTGAGAGGTTCTGACAGAGTGAATAGGCACTTAGGGCATGCAGGGTTAGAGGCGTGGGTGGATTAAGTTGAGAATGAGGGAAGACCTTGAACATGCTACTGATAATGGCAGACCATCAGCCTTTGTGGGACATATTTGCAGCAGAAAAGAGAGAGTGAGTGTGAATATTAGAGTAGCCTTTACCGCCATGTGTACTCAAGTATGGAAGTACAGGAGCACAATGAAATGTTTACAATGTCACCCCATATGGCACCATCTAAGGTTCAAATTATCTAGGTACAGATCTTAGATACAAAACAGGGAAACAAAGAAAGGCAAACATTACATTACTTACACTTATTTATAGTATAAGTTAGAAAAAATGAGAAATAAAGTTAAAAAAGACAAGCGTTACAGTCTTTTTATAAAGGGCCTGCGGGAGATCAGTGCAGAGTGCTTCCGCAAGTGGTTTAAATGGGCTCGCAAGCCACTGATTACCCGTGCCGGGCCCCAGTCCAAAACCATCCTGCATCACTCGAGCCTCCAGCCCACTTGTTGTCCCTGCATTGCTTGAGTGTTCAGCCCACTGACCATCCCCCATCTGTGCGAGTCTCTGGCCCATTGGCCATCTCCTCACCGTTCGGGCCTCCAGCCTACTCAGCTCCAAGCTACCAGCCTACTCTACCTCAGGGGAAAACAGCGAAAGGGGGAAAAACAGAGAAGAAAGCGGGAAATAAACAGAGGACTGGAGGAGCTCTGGTTGGAGTGTCCTTCTGCATGGCCATCTTGATGGCTTGGTCAGTGGCTGAGATAAAAAGTCACCACTTACCCTCATGGAGTAGAGAAGATCAATGACCTTCTTCCTGAAATTTTGTGCATTCTCCTGGACCATTGATTATTAATGTCCCAGGTGGCAACCTCAGACCAGCCTGGTAGAGGCTGGTGACTTTGTCTCCCTTGGCAGTCCTGAGGGAAGAGGAAAGCTCTCTCCTGCACTGCCTTTGCAGAAATATAGATTTGCAACCTCCATCTGTTATGAAGTTAAAATGTGGGAACAATGGTTCGGACAGCTGTCTTTAAGAAAAGAATAAATATTTATGGTTCTTTCCATGAAATCAGCGATATTTATGCACTTGTGCATTTTTCAATTAATGTTAACGTGGCAGAGAGCCAAACTCATCACATTGTTATTAAGATTAGCATTTTGAGGCTTTAGTCTTATATTGTCTGGCCTCCAGATTTCTCTAGTATCCACTGAGCATCTCCATTTTTCAACATCATGTTTCATTATAACAGGCAGCCTAGGGATAGGGTGTGAGGGGAAAGGGAGGTTTGGAGAACTGCAAAAGTTTGGAACCCCTCTGGTTCCTTCAACGATGAAATGGAATATCACTTCCTTAATCTGACATCTAATCCATACGTATAAAATGAAAAAAAGTGTGTTTGCAATAAATCATAGAAACACCATGCACAGCAAGGTAAAGTTTAACAGTGAAAGAGGAGCGAGAAAAGCTGGAAGAACAGGCAAACTGAACAAAGGTCCATTCTTTTAATGGTATTGCAGTTAATAAGTGTCACTAAAGAACTTGCTAATTATTGATATAGAAGGCTGCATTTTATGAATGCCCTCATAAACATGTTTTATTTGTTAGGAGAGCAATGTAAAATATGAAGCTGTTCAACCCACCAACCTCCTGTCGCCCTGCCCCTTAGACTGTAAGCAGATGGGCACTGAAATTGATAGCCATCTGCCATTTTTAAATAATTAATGAACAATTGAGCTCGTTAATAAAACAATCAACCCAAATACGCTGTTGATTGCATAAGTCTGGGCAGGAGACCGGATCAGAGGTTTGTTGTTAAAACAACTTTATTTAAATTCCTTTAGGATCCCTAATTAACTGAGGTCCTTTGCAAGTGCATGGTTCTAAAACACTCTTCCCTCTGTAAAATTTTACTCTATTAAGCTCAATTGTATTTTAACCTGAACTGAGCTCCTGGCCCCCTGTCGTCTCTATCATCAAGAACACCTTCTTCCACATTTGCCATCTCTCTTGTCTCCGTGCCTACTTTGGTCATTCTGCTGAAATCCTCAATCTTGCATTCACTACCCCCAAAGTTAACTACTTTAACGTTCTCCTGGATTGTCCACTCACTTCCTCCACAAGTGGCACACAGTGACAACAGTGTGTACCATATGCAACTTGCACTGCACAGCAACACAAAAGGGCATCTATGATAGCACTCTCCAAACCAGTAACCTCTGTCACTGAGAAGGACAAGAACCACTAACACTATCAATGCCATCTCTTACTGGTTTCTGTCCAACTCACAGGACCTCCTAACTTGGAAGTATATAGCTCTTTCTGCACTGTTGCTGGATCAATACACCATTCCTAACAGAACTGTAGGTTTATCAATGCCACATGAACTGCGCATTGTCAAGAGTATGGCTTATCACCACATTCTGAAGGGCAATTAGGGATGTATAAAATGCTGCCCTTGCCAGCAACTCCCAAATCAATAGAGAAAGTAAGATTCCTCGCCTCTGTCCTCCACAAATGCAAGTACAATCAAATCTCAAGTTCTCGTATCTTAACTCATTCCTTGTGAAGAGTTCACCCAAAACCAGACCTTAAGCTCTGGAATTCCAGCTCCTTATTAAAACCTTCCTTTTACAGCAAGTTTATGGTCACTTTTTGTAATGATTCCTCCTTTATATCTTTGTCATTTTATGTCTAAATTCTACTCCTGTAGAGTACTTTGGGGCATTTTTACTGTGTCTGAGGTGCTGTATTCAAACAGAAATAGGATGGCCTTGTAAGTAACTCTTGGTTCCATCATTTTAATTAAATATACATTTCAGAAAGAATGGATAACGGAACATTCAGCTTCATTTCTGGCTCACAAAATTAGGCTGAATCTGGACCAAGCTGTATTGTGTCTTAAAGCTCATTGTAGCTCATTTGTCTTATTAAAAGTATAAATATGGGCAGCCTATCAACATTCCTTCTTGAGTGACTGGTCTTTAATTTAATTGAGTTCTGATTGAAGTAAAATTTAAACAGCATAAAGTACTTCATTTGTCATTGGACTCCGTCAATAACAGCTCCGTCAGCAAGTTTTTATGCTTCAAATTCATCCATTGCATCAAGCAATATGTTAATAAAATCAATGAAGCAAATTAATTTGTAAAGGGCCTAAATTGAAACAGTTACATATCCTCTATCTATGAACACCACCTTAAAAATAATTACATCTATCATTAATAAATAGCTAACTAAAATGGAACAATCCAACTAGCTAGTAAGTCCTGGCAGAATCCCAGAAAACCATTTCAGTGTCGACGTGGAATTCACAGTGGTCTTAATCTCCATTTTAATATGGAACCGACGCAGCACTAAACTGCAACCATACAAATACTTCAAGGGGAAACGTTTATACAGCAAACTATGTTCAAAATTTAAACAAAACAGACCACGATACGATCATAATAACATGAAGTTGCAAAAACAACAAGATCACAGTTTTAATTCAGTGAAATCTTTATTCTAAAGTACACAGCAGAACTCCAGCTTAGCCACATAGTGGGAAATCAAAGCAGCTTCACTTTTGTTAGTGCCCACGTACATAATACAAATCATATACAAAGCACTATTGTTGTACCTTTTCACAGAATCAATTTCTACTAAATTCCTAAAGAGAGAAATGACCATCAACACTTAATTTTAAGCATTTGAGAGAAATACTAGTTAAGATTTTGTATGGTTTGGGGAAGCGGGTGAGAATTTCCCTCCTGTCTTCCAATTCATTTTCTCAAACTTCAAGGGGAGGTCTGTAAGAATGGCATAAACTTTGAAGTTCTTTCTCATGTATCGTCTGCCAAGTTCTGGTGCAAGAGGAGGACTTCACCCCTATCTTTATTAACTTGTATTTTTTTGGTGATTTCTATACACATGGATGCTGTGTAAAATATTATTAATGTTTTAGTGACTCCATTTAGCAAAAGAGTGGGGTGAGATACTGGATTTCACATTAAGAAGGAATTGGGAAGATGTGGGTATTCCTTTCTAATAGGCGAATAATCACCAATGTTTTTGTGCCCTTGGCGAAGGAATTGGAGGTTATATTTAACAGGCAAGATTTGCTGAGACTGTATCTTTGATACAACAAGATACTCACACTGCAATTGTCCAGAATCTGCCTGTTCACTTTCGTCAGTAGTGTCTGCTGATAAGTTGAGGAAGTGCTGAGTTCAAGCAATTAGAGATGGTGAGGCATCATTGAGGTTGTCTGGAAATGCTCTCTGAAACTTGTTAAATCAAATTTATGGATGATGTTAATTGAGAATGTTGTCTATCAATTAGCGATTCTGTTTGTTGTATGAAGTTGAGGTCTTTTTATATTTTTGAAGACCACGGAGTGACTTATTCATAAACTACACAAAGGCGAAAGTTTAGTATGTCTCAACGATAAGGTGAAGATCAATGAGTTAGCTATATTTAAATCAAAAATTGCTCCCAAGCTTTTGCCAGAATATCTCTGGGTTTAGCACAGAAGGAAGTTGCTGCAAGGTTATTCTTATCCTTGGTGTGTTAATTTTGTACAGCCATCCAGGTTCAGAAATAAGAGGAGAAAATTGAGCAAACAAACACTTATTCCAGAACGAGAGATAATAGGAACTGCAGAAGCTGGAGAGTCTGAGATAGCAAGCTGTAGAGCTTGATGAGCACAGCAGGCCAAGCAGCATCAGAGGTGCAGGAAAGCTGACGTTTTGGGCCTAGACCCTGCTTCAGAAATGGGGGAGGGGAAGGGGGTTCTGAAATAAATAGGGAGAGAGGGGGAAGTGGATAGAAGATGGATAGAGGAGAAGATAGGTGGAGAGGAGACACGCTGTTCAAAGAGGCGGGGATGGAGCCAGTAAAGGTGAGTGTAGGTGGTGAGTTAGGGGGGAGATAGGTCAGTCCAGGGAGGACGGACAGGTAAAGGGGGCGGGACAAGGTTAGTAGATAGGAGATGGGGGTGTGGCTTGAGGTGGGAGGAGGGGATAGGTGAGAGGAAGAACAGGTTAGGGAGGTGGAGACGACCTGGGCTGGTTTTGGGATGCGGTAGGGGGAGGGGAGATTTTGAAGCTTGTGAAGTCCACAATGATACCATTGGGCTGCAGGTTTCCCAAGCGGAATATGAGTTGCTGTTCCTGCAACCTTCAGATGGCATCGTTGTGACACTGCAGGAGGCCCAGGATGGACATGTTGTCTGGGGAATGGGAGGGGGAGTTGAAGTGGTTCGCAACTGGGAGGTGCAGTTGTTTAGTGCGAACCGAGTGTAGGTGTTCTGCAAAGTGGTCCCAAAGCCTCCGTTTGGTTTCCCTGACGTAGAGGAGGCCACAACGGGAACAGCGGATGCAGTATACCACATTAGCAGATGTGCAGTTGAACATCTGCTTGATGTGGAAAGTCTTCTCGGGGCCTGGGATGGGGGTGAGGGGGGAGGTGTAAGGGCAGATGTGGCACTTCCTGCAGTTGCAGGGGAAATTGCCGGGTGTGGTGGGGCAGGAGGGGAGTGTGGAGTAAACAAGGGAGTCACGGAAAGAGTGATCCCTCTGGAAAGCAGGTAAGGGCGGGGAGGGAAAAATGCCTTTCGTGGTGGGGTCGGATTGCAGATGGCAGAAGTGTCGGAGGATGATGCGTTGGATCCGGATGTTGGTGGGGTGGTATGTGAGGACGAGGGGATTCTGTTTTGGTTGTTATTGCAGGGAGGGAGTGTGAGGGATGAGTTGCAGGAAATGCGGGAGACACAGTCGAGGGCGTTCTGGACCACTGAGGGGAGCATTTTGCAGTCCTTGAAAAACGAGGACATCTGAGATGTACGGGAGTGGAATGCCTCATCCTGGGAGCAGATGTGGCGGAGGCGAAGGATTTGGGAATAGCAGATGGCATTTTTGCAGGAAGGTAGGTGGGAGGAGGTGTATTCCAGGTAGCTGTGGGAATCGGTGGGCTTGAAATGGATATCGGTTTCTAGGTGGTTGCCAGAGATGGAGACAGAGAGGTTCAGGAAGGAGAGAGAGGTACTAGAGATGGTCCTGGACGTCCATGGTAAAGATGAGGTGTTGGGGACCAGGGAACTAGAAGTTCTGGAGGAGGTGGAGGATGTGGGTGGTGTCACAGACGTAGGTAGGGAGTTGCTGGACCAAGGGGGAGAAAATGGAGTCAAGAGAGGTGGAGATAAGTTCGGTGGGGCAGGAGCAGGCGGAGACAATGGGTCGACCAGGGCCAGTGTAGCTACAGAAGAGGGATTGTTCCACGTAACCTACAAAGAGGCAGGCATAGCTTGGGCCCATGTGGGTACCCACGGCCACCCCCTTTGTCTGTAGGAAGTGGGAGGAATTTCATCAATGTAACGGAGAAAGAGGTGGGGTTTAGAGCCGTCCTACAGACAAAGGGGGTGGCCATGGGTACCCACATGGGCCTAAGCTATGCCTGCCTCTTTGTAGGTTACATTGAACAATCCTCTTCCGTAGCTACTCTGGCCCTCAACCCCACCTCTTTCTTGATGAACACGAGGAGCTCGAACAGTTCATCCACTTCACCAACACCTTCCACCCCAACCTTAAGTTCACCAGGACCATCTCTAATACCTCTCCCTCCTTCCTGGACCTCTCTGTCTCCATCTCTGGCAACCACCTAGAAACCGATATCCATTTAAAGCCCACTGACTCCCACAGCTACCTGGAATACACCTCCTCCCACCCACCTTCCTGCAAAAATGCCATCCCCTATTCCCAATTACTTCGTCTCCGCCGCATCTGCTCCCAGGATGAGACATTCCACTCTTGTACATCTCAGATGTCTTCGTTTTTCAAGGGCCATAACTTGGCCCCCATCAGTGGTTGAGAACGCCCTTGACCATGTCTCCCGCATTTCCTGCAACTCATCCATCACACCCCCTCCCTGTAATAGCAACCAAAACAGAATCCCCCTCATCCTCATGTACCACCCCACCAACCTCCGGATCCAACGCATCATCCTCCAACATTTCTGCCATCTGCAATCCGACCCCACCACCAAAGACATGTTTCGCTCCCCACCCTTACCTGCTTTCCGGAGGGACCACTCTCTCCCATGTCCGCTCCACACTCCCCTCCAGCCCCACCACACCTGGCACTTTTCCCTGCAACCGCAGGAAGTGTTACATCTGCCCCACACCACCTCCCTCACCCCCAGGGTCTAGGTCCGAAACATCAGCTTTCCTGCTCTTCTGATGCTGCTTGGCCTGCTGTGTTCATCCAGCTCTACACCTTGTTATCTCAGATTCTCCGGCATCTGTTTTTCCTGCTGTCTCTGTCCAAGAGCAATTTATTTAGTCCAAGTTCCATCCTTGTTTCTTCTCCATTTTCCTGTTTATCTTTTTCTCCTTCAGATGTTTACCAAATTCCCTTTTAAAACTGACAATTGAATGTTTTCACACCACCCTTATTTGGTGGAACATTGCAAATCTTAACCAAGTGTTGTATATAAAGCTTTTTTCTCTTGATAGATAGAAATACCGGAGGCATTGTGTCATAGCTGTTCTCTCTAATCATCAAACTATCAGTTACTGAACGTAGTTTTCTGAACACTTCAAGATTCTGATTATCTCTATTAAATAATCTCATTGTTCTCTTTTGAGTAGAGAGGCAACTATTCCATTCATTTTTTACAATCTTAATCCCTCCTCACCGTTAATCCCTAGAATTACACCAGTAAGTCTCCTGTGCATTCTAAGTGCTTTCAGATTCTTCCTTAAGTATGATGCCCAGTGTTGGATGAAATATTTCTGCCGGGTCAAAACTAATGTCTTTTTACAGATTTAGTATATAACATCCTGCCCAATGAACTCTATTCCATCGGTTTTATTTGTTGCTGTATAACCTGTCCTGCCACCCTCAAAAATTTGTTCATTAATACCTCCAAGTTTTCATCTTCCTGGAACTCCTATAAAATTGTACCGTTTATTCTGTATTCCCTGAGCTCATTCTTCTTAGCAAAATATATCGCAAGACCATTTCACCAGGCTGACTACTTCCTCTTAAAGTTCATAACTCTCATCTGTTTATAATGCTCCCACGTTTTGAGCTATCGACAACTTTTAAAATTGTGCTCTGAAATCCCAAGTCCAAGTTACATCAAAAATGATAACAGACCTCGCACTAAACCATGAGCAGATCCAGTGTATCTACTGTATGAGGAGTGAGCAGGGTTAGGACCTTCATAGAGAAGCAAACTGATCTGAATGGGACTTAGGCCATAAACATGTGCAAGATTTTTTTTTAAGTTTATATCTGATTCGCCATATTCTATTTAATTTAGGTATACCTGGGAACTCAGGCCTGTGATTTGCACATCCAGCCCTATGTGGGTAATCCTAGATCCACTTGGTGGTCAGGTTGACCATGTGAGCTCTGAAAGAATTCACACTCCAGGCAGCAGGGGGGGCCATGATAGTGCATACATGAGGCTGAAAGGTTGGTGGACAGCATGTTTCAGGAGATGGTCGTCCCTTCCTTTTCAGAGAGTGCAGGCAGACAGGGGAATGGGTGACTATCAGACAGAAGAATGGCATCAGGCAGGTGGTGAGGGAATCCCCAGAGTGCATCTTGCTCACAAACTTTCTCAGCTTTGGTAAATGGAGACGGGGACGGGTCTCTCTGTGGAGGTCAGCCAGAGCCATGCCTGTGACTGTGAGCAGTCCAGCTGCTCTGGAGGGGAGAGGAAGTGAGGAAGGGTAGTAGTAGGAGGGGATTTGTTAGTGAGGAGAGTGGACAGGCAATCCTCCACTTGCAGATATGACTCCAGGATGGTATGTTGCCCTCTTGATATTGATGGATCCCTCTAACTGAAGGTTCTTGACTGAGAATCACTACCGTTAGACTTTGAGTCCTGACAATTGAGTTAATGCACATGCAGTGTGTTCACCATGTACCTTGGTGTAGGTATGAGATTGACATAGCCCAGTGCTGTACAGCAACATACCCACTCCCTTGCCTGATGTCTGCTGACAGCCATGACAACCTGCTTGACTTTGTCTGCACTAAAATCCAAGCAAGAAAGAAATACTGAGAGTCTTTAAGCTCTGGCTGAAGGGCAAAGTGCAAAGCAAAGCATAGTAAAGTTAAGATGTAATGAGCATCCAAGTAGGTCCAAAACAAATGAGCGCTAAGTGAGCAAGCAAGTAACCCTAAGGTACACCCAGGTCAAATCCATGCAGTGGGTGCCTGTTCCTGTGTGTCAGCAACATTACAATGAACGGCATCTGTACCCTACAAAGTGCAGCACTGAAATGCAGAACTTGATTATAAGTGGGTCAGAGATATATGCTGATTGTGCAGTGAGGCTGGTACATGTTCGAAAGACACCTCTGTACACAGGGGCTGTGGATGGTTATTACCTATAGAGGGCACCCTGGGCTGGCGATGCAGCTGAAGGAGCACACAATAAGCTGATGGCACCAGGTACCCACTCTGACTTTCATGTCATGAATTTTTGACATCTAGTTCCCCTTCAATGGGTGGGAAAATGGGAAACTACATACCAAAGATGTGAAATTAACTTATAATGGCAAATGAATGAAAATTTTTGTCTTGCAGCACACTAGCGAGATTCTCTTCTCACTGTTCAAAACTTGTTTGCAGAATCAGACTTTCTTGATGTTGAAAATCTCAGTTTTGCTGATCTCATCTTATTTTTCCAATTGTCTTACCAATGCCCATGTTGAATCTCGCCATTTGCTGAACAAGATGAATCAACACCTAGGAACTGCTGTTTGCACTAGTAAAATATGAGTGTAGTGTGAACTATTTCAGTCTGGGACACTCAAAACTGCAAACAGAGTAATATCATGGTGCCTCCTCACTGTCATCATCTTCTCAATAGGAAATGCGGTCTCATTGTGCTGGATCCATTAACTGTCCTCATTTCACAACCACTTTGGACATAATGTACCAGGCAGCTACATTGCAAGGCTAAGCTGCAATGAACAATCAGCTTACTGATGGCTTTTGTAGTCCTGTAGCTTTGATTGTGCCTTTGTTTAGCAGAAGTACACGGCCTATGTAATGGTATATATATCCCATGTGTAAATAGACACCAAGCGAACAGCCTCTGATTTATTGAGTATGGTAAAAGAGTGAGGGGTTGCTGGTGTACATGGATATCATTATAAGATGCCACGGAGTCATGGAAAAATGGCACAATTTGCTGATGGTGATCAGAGTGGAAATCTTTGCTGTTCATGAAAGTTGCTGGTTTATTGAGATGTAGCCTGATAGTTACATTCACACAGCCAATCACTGTCAGAACATATGGGAACCTCCAAATACAATAAAACACGCATTCTTTCCTATTGACTACTGTCATCCGGGGAATTTGATAAAATCTATAACATTGGCAAATATGGCATCAGTGACTTGCACTGTAAACAGCTAAAATGAGTCATGCTCCCCTGTTGCCATTTGCGAAGAGCCCAAGGTGAAAATATTAGGGATTATAATCACTTTGACTGTCACAGTCAATGTACGACTAGCGAGGAAGATAAATTGCAGTCCTTCTCATAAAAGTCAGCCTCTCAGGAGAAACATAGTGTTCTGATGCACTTATACTGGAAAACTGGAGCTCACTGTCTCTAAGTCAATGGCTCAGTGGTTAGCACTGCTGCCTCACAGTGCCAGGGACCCGGGTTCAATTCCACCCTGGGGTGAATATGCAAACTCCACACAGACATTCTCCCTGTGCATGTGTTGGTTTCCTCTGGATGCTCTGGTTTCTTCCCACAGTCCAAAGATGTGCAGATTAAAGTGGACTGGCTATGCCAAGTGGATTGGCTACAAGAAATGTAGGATTACAGGTATAGAGCATGGATTTGATGGGCAAAATGGCCTGCTTCCACAGGGCATTCTAGGTTCATAGCCATTGTGGGGAGGTTAACGACACCTTCCAGTCACTCAATTCCTGCATGGGCACCTCATAGCAACTAATAGCAACTCCTCAAGATTTCCTGACCTAAACGTGCTCCAGTTATTCCTTTTCCTTCCACTGTAATTGAGCGGCTAAGGTGATTTCAGTCTGGTACCCCCAGCTTCATAAAGGTTTGATGGCAAACTTAAATGAGAATCAGCAAGTTGGAATGGATAGGTTTATGAAATAGAGCCAGTTGATTCCAGTGTGGAATTCACTAATCTGAGTATCTGCAAGTGAGTGCCACTTCAAGTTTCAGTCGCTGGGCCATGCTTATCTAATGCTGCATGCTACTTCCATTGCAATATGGTGTTTTGACGTTAAACACTGGTTTCAAATCACAATTCAAGCAAAATGGCAGCAGCTGAGATGGGAATGGCCCCATAGCAGCAAGTGTAGCGCTGCAATTTTATGGCAGTAATGACTTCATTTCTGCCTGACAGGATATGCTAAAATCATCCCTCAAATCTCATTTTCCCAGTGACCGTATTGCATTCAAATGCAAGAATAAAGACATAACAAGATTCCTGAAAGAGGAAAGGATAAGAGCAAATATACTTTTTAGCACATATTGAGCCAAGAATAACATCGCCTGACAGCTTGTTGTGGAAATCACACATCCTCTTCCCAAAAAGAGATAAAGAGCTGGATGCCAGAGGAGCATTTGCTGATAACAATCTATCCCTGGGAAAAGCATAGTCTGATGAGCAGAACATCTTCAGTGAAAGAAAATATCAAAGATCTGACTGAAGGAGATGAACTCAGTTTGTTTTTGGGGGTTGTCATTGATATCAGGAACAAATAGTTGAAAAATTAACCTCAAATGTTATAGCTCCATGTTGAATCCTCTAATTCATTTTGCATTCACACCTCTGAATTGGTGATTCTCCTGACTTCAGAAATACTCCAATTTGTTTGCACTGTTGAATTTAGTAAGCAGTTGTCTATGTATGTTTATTTATTTTGACTATAGTTGTTACAAACTCACAAGATGAATTCCACATCAAGTGATGAATCAAGTAGCAGTATTTTGAATATCTACCTATTCTCTGGCATTTAACACAGCTCATCAATTGTACCCGGTGCACAGACTTCAACAATTGAAAGCAAGATAAGCTGTTTTCTATTTGGTTTGCAGGTCACCGCTTTATAAGTGAGCTACATAAATACTTCTGCGTACATCTATGAATTTAGCTGTCATGTCTTCACTCCGCTCGTCTAAGTCACTGGTTTAAGTTGTAGAATGGCACTAAAAATTCAGTGAGGCCCATCCAACATCAGGCACAACTCTTTGCATCTTTTGTACATTTGCCACACTGCAAGTTGAGTTTCTCGCTAGGCAGCAGCGAGTTGCAGATTCAGGAGGAATTATTGCTTGCTAAATGCCTTATTAGTGATACAACTTAACAAATTAATTTTTCCATCTTAGTAAATAAGCCAAACAAAGGGAAATTGCAATGTATACCTGGCCACTTCACCTCTGAGGAAGGGTCACCGGACCCGAAACGTTAACTCTGTTTTCTCCTTCACAGATGCTGCCAGACCTGCTGAGCTTTTCCAGCAACTTTGTTTCTCTTCCTGATTTACAGCATCTGCAGTTCTTTTGGTTTTTAAGTTCACCTCACTGCTGGCTGCAAGGAGCCTTCGAGTTGTTCACAAAGCAACAGGATCTTGGCATGATCCACGAACATTGTCCATGTGCAGCCCTCATCCAAGGACATCGGGATCTGAGATCTTCCAACCCCTTCTTTAAGGCACCTCTCCAATCCACTTCCAAGATGTTTAGGAAGCACAGACTTACAATTTTAGGGCAGACCACAAGACTGCTGCAAGGACAGGGAGCCGTCTCGTGGATTGGACCAGGCTGAATCTCAGGGCTGCTCCCATACGGTCGTCGTGCTCTCTCACTTCGCATTGACCTGAATGCTTGTAGCATCCATGCCTTGTCTCGTGATGCCATGTCATGTCTGAAGTACAAGCGTGCTTACATATAGAACCTGAAGGTTATCAGTACTGTGGTGTCTGCGTGTCTTTAGCACACATACGGACAGACTACTTGTCCTTGCTTATTAGTGGAGATCTGTCTGGGGATGGTGGTGGTGGTGGAATAGTTTGCTGCACATTAGGAATCAGTCTAACACCTACAGCACATGGCAGCTGCACATTCATTCAATTAAATGCCGTACATGTTGGAAACTGGGTGGTTGTTCTATTAAGTGTGAAGGTGATGATGGCAGGAGGAAACTTAAGCTATGAGTAGTTGATACAACAGCATCAGGAAGCATGGTAACCTAACAGAGAGAGTGCTGTTGGCAGTGACCACCACTATGGCCTCCATAGAAGGAGCATAGAGGACTAGAGTAGGTGTCTTTAAGGTGCAGTATTGGGTTTCAGGAGGCAGGGAGGACAGCATGGAGATAAGGGTCAGTGTGGTGGGTCTCCAAATTGGGTGGACAGGAGGCAGGGGAAGTATGAAATGGACTGTTGAGGTTGTGCGAGGTAAAAAGGAATAGAAGCTCACGTTGGGGGAGAGGTGGGTGTGCTTAACTACAAGTTTGAGTTTAGTGCTGATGGTGTCCACCACAAGCTACATTCTCTGCATTAATATGCTGTTTTCTAGATGTTAACTACAACTAGGAAATGGCTGGGACAGTGTGCAGGGTGTGTGGAGTCACTGTGATTTTCATAGGCAACAGCCTGGGCAAGCACTTGCAAACTGCAGCTACATTTCATTTGCAACTTTTTTGTGTCCAATTGCAATGCATGCAGAGTGAGCATGTTTAGGATTCATGTAGTGTTCTCAATTGATTTATGAGGTGCTGCTGGTATTTGCAAATCTAACACTGGCATCTCAAGAATGCAGAAGTTAGTGTGTCTTAAACCTTAAACTTAAAAGGTGGTGAATATTGGCCAAAAGTGTCCCATCACTTGTGAAATTTCCAAAGGTGCTGTGTGAGGAGGCGAACTGTGCTTCGTCATCTGTCATGTACATGCTATGATCGACTCTACAGAATTCCACAACAAGTTGAATGGTTGACTTGTCTCTTTTTGATGTAATGTGTTGGTTAGTCAGCCAGTGTGGCACCTTCACCAAGTTAGTGCACATGCTGTGACCAGAGTGGTGGTGGAGCAAACGATGGGGCTGTTGAAGTTGTAGTTTCATTGTTTGGACCAATCTGGGTGCTTCCTCCAGTATAGTCCAGACATAGTGTGCAATATCATTGTAATAACATCACAATTGGAATATGCTGATCTCCTCCTGAAACAAGGTAGTCTGAACTATTGCATAAATGCGATCCTTGATTAATGATGTGAATCTGCCACCTTTACCTAACTTCCAAATCTTCTTAAATGTCACTACCTCACAGTATTCACAACCCCATCCTTCTCATTCTTAAACCATGACTTCATAGGAGCTATCAGATCATATTTATTTTCTTCAATGTGTGCTCTCAATTTATTTACATCATGAATGCTACATGCATTCAGATACAGAGCCTTTAATTCTTTTTTATTATCTTTGTAACATCCAGTCTTGATTGCTGATGCAGTCCTACTATCTTTTTTCTCTTTGACCCTTCATTGTCATTCTCTTACCATCATTTCCCATAACATTTTCCTCTCTTACCTTAATGCCTCATAGCTACATGAGAATTGCAGGAATCACTTCGGCTGAACTTGAGTTTTCCTTTAACTTGTCTTGGAATTCTAACTATTTTTGTTATCACATTGAGATGTTTACATTTTTGGAGGATTAGAGTGATATTGTGTAATCCTTGTTGTTTATGCTGGTCCTGCAAGGAACACAGGAAGGGGAGAATTGCATGCAACAGCTATTTCCTGCCCTGAGGAACCAAAAGTGGAGATCTTCCTTCTTATAAGAGCCCAGCACAGAGATCTGCAGGTTAGAAACAAAAGTTGCATCTCACTACCAGAGCTGGCATAACTTGTGGCATTGAAGTGACCAGGGCCCTACAATTAAAATGTGTGGTTTGTGATTGTGTGCTTGAAGGCATACACAATGGAATTCGTCCGTACAACAGATTCTTGGTGTTCCGTTTTCACAAATCTATCAAGCTCATTTTACTTCTTAATTGATCTCAAGGTCCTTCTGCAATGAGCTGTGGTGTTTGCAGACATTACAAAAATCCTCTCAGTGTCAAGTGTAATTTATGAAATGAACAGATGGGCTGCTGTCAAACGCGAGCTCAGTACATTTACTCCTAAAACACTCATTCATGCCCTTTGTTGTCTTCTGATGTACCCCTGTTGGGTCTACCTCATTCTTCACTCAGCATCTCCAAAAGCTCACCTAATGCTGTGCTGCCTTTGTCTTTTCTTGCATCAAGTCCCATTCAACCATCACTCCCCTGCATACATGTCTTATATTGGCTCCCGATTAAGCAAGTCACAATTTTAAAACATTCATTTTTTTCAAAGTCTTCTGTGGCCTCATTCCTCTCCAGCTCCAGTTTTCAAATGACACCAAAATTGGTAATGTAGTGGACAGTGAAGAAAGTTGCCTTAGAGTACAACGGGACCTTGATCAGATGGGCCAATGAGCCAAGGAGTGGCAGATGGAGTTTAATTTAGAGAAATGTGAGGTGCTGAATTTTGGAAAGGCAAACCAGGGCAAGACTTACACATTTAGCGGTAAGGCCCTGGAGAGTGTTGCCAAACAAAGAGGCCGAGGGGCACAGGTTCATAGTTCCTTGAAAATGGAGTCGTAAGTAAACAGGGTGGTGAAGAACTTTGGTACGCTTGCCTTTATTGGTCAGTACATCGAGTATAGGAGTTGGGAGGTCATGTTGGGGCTATACAGGACATTGGTTAGGCCAGTTTTAGAACACTGCGTTTATTTCTCGTCTCCCTGCTTTAGGATAGATGTTGTTAAACCTAAAACAGTCCAGAAAAGAGTTACAAGGATGTTGCTGGGCTTGGAGGATTTGAGGTAAAGGGAGAGGCTGAATAAGTTGGGGCTATTTTCCCTGGAGCATCAGAGATTGAGGGCTAACCTTACAAGGGTTTATAAAATCATGAGGGGCATGGATAGGGTGAATAGCCAAGGTCTTTTCTCCAGAGTAGGGGAGCCCAAAACCAGAAGACATAGGTTTAAGGTAAGAGGGGAAAAATTCATAAGGAGCGTGAGGGGCAGCATTTTCACACAGAGGATGGTGCATGTATGGAACAAGCTGCGAGAGGAGGTGGTAGAGGTGGTACAATTACACTATTTAAAAGGCATCTGGATGGGTACATGAATATGAAGGGTTTAAAGGGACAATTCCCATATCAGCTGATGTTACCATGAAGGATTTTCCCTTACGCCTCAGGTGAGGGGAGAGGTTGAGGTGACCCCCACATTAAACCACTACCAGTCATCTCTCTTTAATGAGAGAGCAACCCTATGGTCCCCTGGGACTATTGTGATTTTAGGATGAACTAGGCAAGGGAATAGATGATGAATAGTAGGTCCAGAGGGGTGATGGTGTGCTTGTACATCAGTCCCTTAAGTATGAGTACAGATGGATAAAGTGGTTAAGAAGGCGTATAGCATATTTACCTTTATCGGTCAAGGCATGGAGTATAGGAGCAGGGAGTTTACGCTGGAACTGTATAAAATGCTGGTTAGGCCACAGCTAGAGTATTGTGTGCACTTCTAGAATCCACCATTATAGGTGGGATTTGATTGCATTGGAGAGGATGCAGAGGAGATTTGCCAGAATGTTGCTTGGGCTGGAGAGTTTCAGTTCTGAGGAGAAATTGGATAGACTGGGATTGTTTTCCGAAGAGCAGAGGAGATTGACAGGAGACATGATTGAGATGTGTAAAATGTATGAAGGGCATAGATAAGGTAGACAGAAACTTTTCCCTTGGTCTATGGATTAATGATCAGAGCCAGATATTTCAAGTAAGGGGCAGGAGGTTTTGAGCAGATGTGAGGAAAAACCTTTTTTTCTCCCAGAGGATGGAGGGAATCTGGAACCCACTGCCTGAAAGGGTGTTGGAGGTAGGAGGCATTTAAGAGCCATTTAGATGTACACTTGCACTGCCAAGGCATGCAAGGCTATGGGCCAAGTACTAGAAAAAGGGATTAGAAGAGTTAAATGATTATCTTTGATTGGCATGGACGCGATGGGCCAAAGGGCCTTTTTCTGTGCTGTAGATCTCCATATACTGTGTGTAGGTTTGCTACTTTCTCATTTCAAATTCACCTATTGGCCCTCACCATCTTGTTAATAAGCTTCTAGAGGATCTCAACAGGGCAAACAGAACCCTGGCTCCCACCCTTTCAAAACTGAATTGTGTTTCAATATATCAGATACCATTTGAAGTCCTCAGTGTGTATACCTTTCGCTGTATGTTTAAACCTGCATTCATCCCCTATTGTGACTGTTTCAGTTTTTAGCACAGATGTGGAGCAACACTGACCACAAGATCAATAGATTCAGTTTGATTAAACAAAAATTACCAATAAATTATGCTCATTCTGGATATCAAAAAGGTTACATTTACAAAAATCATGGAAGTCTTGCGAGATGGGGGAGGCGTGATAACACTAACATAGATACAAAATGAAATATCTTAAAAGAACTCTAATGCTAAAGAAAGTCAATTATGTCCAATCACTGCTCCCAAAGTAAAAAAAACAAGACAGAACAAAGCCAAGGTGGCTATATGGCCCTGTGTAAGATATAATTATTGTTGAGCTCAAACATTTTTTGTAGATCGAAAAAAAAATCCCTCTCAGGAGGGCCAGGGTAGGTAATGTACTCAGAACAAAACCGGTTATCAGAAACACCAAAATCCACTGGAAAGAAGACTGTAGATAATAATAGGAACTAAAGTCAAATCATTTTCAGTTTCGTAAGAAACCAGGGGGCGACAGAGGACTGCATAGGACCATTCAAGCATCCCCTCAGCAAAGATTCAGATGGAATCCCCAGGACAAGACTGGTTTGAAATGACTGCTTCAAATCAGCCTTCACTTCTGCACATCACAGTCAATTAATACTAATGGAAGTGTCATCAACACTAAAGTTGAAAATTTTAAAAATGGTCATAAGACATAGAAGCAGGATAAAGCTATGGAGCCCATCTAGTTTGCACTGCTTAACGATCATAGCTGATAGGTTTTTCAACCCCATTCTCCTGCCTTCTCCTCATCACACTTGATTCTCTGACTAATTAAGAACCTATCTATCTTTGTCTTAAAGATGCTCAATGATTTGGCCTCCACAGCCTTCTGCCACAATGAGTTTCACAGATTCAACACTCTGGCTGAAGAAATTCTTCTTCATCTCAGTTCTAAATAGCCATCCCTTCACCCTGAGGCTGTGCCCTCAGGTCCTAGCCTCTCTTGCTAGTGGAAACATCTTCTCTATCAAGGCCTCTCAGGATTCTATAAGTTTCAATCCGATTTCTCCCCCGATCCTTCTAAAAGCCATTGAGCACGACGCAGAGTCCTCAACTGCTCCTTAAATAATAAGCCCATCAACCCTGGGATCATTCTACTAAACCTCCTCTGGACTCCCACCAATGCCAGCACATCCTTCCTTAGATACAAGGCCCAAAACTGCTCACAATAATCCAAATGTGACCACAGTCTTATACAGCCACAGCCTTAGATTTAATCCTAGGTAGAATATGGACTTTCAAATTGATTTGAGCTGTTGGTCGAGACTGTTATTACCCAGGGGTGCTTGCTCAAAGAAACATCAGTGGTGTTAATTCAACTCTGTATTAATATGCTTAATAGCCTACTGATGGTTGGGATCATCCCCAGTGACTGAAGAAAAGCTGAAGGTCTGTGTTGGTTTCACAGTCAAGGCCTTGAGAAAAAGAAAGTTCAACCTTATCTGGACATAATGAGAATGTAGTTTTGATTCTGGCAAATAATATTTCAATCTGGACTCCTCCCTGGAGCAGGCTGATGTTGCTGCACACAAATACAAGGAATTTTGGGTGATTTTTCTGGTGATCACTTTTTGTCTTTAATTCATATCTGATTGCCTTCGGGCTCTCGTCAGGTTAACTGGGGAAAGAATGTTTCCTCTAATGGGAGAATCTAGAACCAGGGATCGCTGTTAAAAATTAGGGGTCACCCATTTAAAACAGCAAGTGGGAAAAATGCTTGTGTGAATTGGTTGTGAGTCTTTGGGACTCTCTTCCTTAAAAAATGGTGAAGGCAGAGTCCTTGAATATTGTAAGGTAGAAGTGGACAGGTTCTTGTGAAACAAGAGCATGAAAAGCTATCAGGGCTAGGGGACAATGTGGATTTAAGGTTCCAATCAGATCAATTATGGAGTAGGTCTGAGGGGCTGAATGGCCACCTGCTAGCCCTAAATTGTATGTATGTTCAGGGGTCAGACAGAAAATTCCCAGAATCTATTTTATCCTGCACTAATCTACTTGTTTGAGAATCTGTTGTGTTACCCTATTCTAGTCAAGGACAAGGTAGCTGGTATGTAGGGACCAATGAGGATCATGTCGCTGAATTACAACACAGGTTCATATAGACATATGTATGAACATAAGAATTAGGAGCAGTATATACTTCTCCTATGGAGAATATTTTAAGCTGTCATTTGTAAGTGATGTGAATGGTGACTGCTCACCTTGCTAAGGACCTGTTCTGTTCCTAATGCTTGTAGCAAACATGACCCATGGATTCAGCCACATTTGAGGTTATCATTGCCATTGCTGGAGAGCAAGAAAAACACACAGAAATGGAAACAATGCACCAATAAGTCCAGGACCAGCCACAACCTCCAGTAGTATACAAATAGCCTCGACTTGAATAGGTCACAGCTGATGGTCCCTTCAGGATGTGCAAAAGAGCCAGAGTTTGTCATCTTCGATGCCATTTCTTCAGGATAAATGATGCACAGTAGTGACTCAGGCTGAGGTTATCCCAGGACACTGTCACTGAACTGTGCCAACTACTGGAGCAGAAGCTGCAACATGAAGGAATGGGTGGCCATCAAGGTGACAGCTACATTGAACTTTTATGCAACTGGCTCTTTTCAAGGAGTCAGAGGGGACTGTTACCAATGCAATTTGTGTCAGATCACACCACTTCATCTCACTTCCCTGTGACAAAGTCAACACTATGGCCTAGGCAGTAAGTTTTAGCCATGTAGCTGGCTGCCTCCAGGGGTAGGCTGTGATATTCTGTTCACACATCCCAAAGAGAGGGCCATATCGTAACACATGTGAAGTCATCAACAGAAACAGCCTCCATTCCATCAAAGTGCAAATCATCTATGCCATTTGGCACCGCTTCTTAGAAGTTTCCACCCGGTACACTGGAAGCTGCCATGATATCCATATCCTCAAGAACTCTTATGTTCCTGCTGTGTTCAAGGGGCAAAACTGCTTATAAGAATGGTTACTGGGGGACCTGGATTACCCTCTGTGACCATGACCAATGATTCTGTTATGCAACCCCCTGACTGAGGCTGAACACAGATACAGTGTAGCCCACTCTTTGACCAGGCCCGTGGTGGAGCAGGTGGTAGGCCTCCTCAAGATTAGGTTCCACTGCTTACGTTGGTCTAGGATGGCTTTACAGTACACTCATGTTGTGCTGTGTATAGAGAGAAAGAGCGGATGTGATGGATGCTGCTGAGCTAGGAGAGCAGCAGCAGTCTTCAGCGGAGGAATGTGAGGACCTTGAGCAGGGGAGGCGATGGCCTAGTGGTATTATCGCTGGACTGTTAGTCCAGAGACCCAGGTAACATTCTGGAGACCTGGGTTTGAATCTCGCCACGGCAGATGGTGGAATTTGAATTCAATAAATACCTGGAATTAACAGTTTAATGATGACTGTGAATCCATTGTTAATTGTCAGGGGAAAACCCCATCAGGTGAACTAATGTCCTTTAGTGAAGGGAACTGCCATCCTTACCTGGTCTGGCCTACATGTGACTCCAGACCCACAGAAATATGGCTGACTCTTAACTGCCCTCTGGGCAATTAGGGATGGACAATAAATGCTTCCTGGTCAGTGACACCCTCGTCCCATTAATGAATAAAGGAGGAGGGACATCACCTTCACCATGATGGTGCACTACAAACTAGACTAGACTGATGCCTGGTTCCAGCAGATGACAGCTGGGTCCAGGGAGTACCAACAATTTTACAGTCAATGTGTTAGCAGTTTGCTTCTGTTCTGAGAGGCAAATGCAACTTCTGTTGATTTGATTTCTGTTTGCTTTTGGTGTGGATGAATAAAGTGAATTTTCTGAAGCGATTGACAGCTTCCCTGAATGTGTCGGTCCCATGTTGAACAATAGTAAGCTCCTGGGCTGTATGGGCCCTGAGACCACAGAAGCAGTGATTCAGAATTACCAGATGGGATATGGCTAAGACACATGGGCAGTTTGTCCTTGTACTTAAACAGTGATCAGTGCATAATTGTATGTGCAATTGTGTAAGCAAGAAAGTATCAGCCGTGCAACCCATGTGCCGTGAGAAGGGTTGAACTGTGTTTGCTGTGCCACTGTGTGCAGTGAAGGGCAACTCTGGGCTGGCAATGCTTCTTCGGGTTCATAGTGAGGTGTCCAAAACAATGCTGGCTCTAGGGATCCTGGGAATTCCCTTCAGAGGTGTGTACTTCTGGCTATGGCAAGTGAGAGAACTGGACAACATTGGATGACAAGGGTGACATGGTAAGATTCAGCTCACTTTCATGTCTCTAATCCGTCTTCTTTCTTGGGTACTGCTTGTAGTTCCAGCAGTGACCACTGTTGGATGTTGGTGCTGCTTGGACTACAGACCTGGCTGCCAATCACATTGGCCAACAACTCCCAAAGGAGGAAATCCTTCTGGATAGGTGCAAAAATTCCACTCAGAAACAACTCAAGTTGCCCCCAGCATAATCTCAATACAGGGCAGCTCGATTTCAGGCAGACAGGCTGGCAATTGAGTTTCCAGTCATAGATGGGTAGGGCTGAAGTACAATGCCTTGTAAAATACAATGCTAAATATAACATAAGGGAACTCATCAACTGAACTGCAGAATCAGCAGAAGCTAGTTTTGAGCCTGTAAAAATCAGCGATCACCGTTATCGTAGGCGGTAGTGAAAGGGAGGTCCTACTATGAGACAATGCCACTGAATGTGACTGTAACACCCACCTTCTGTATGAATGGTAACTTTCAGATCCCTAATCATAAACGTCAACAGGTAGCAATGTCAGTCTGCACTGCCAAATGCTGTTATTCCCAGGAGGATACCTTACCAAATCTGTTTTCAATCCCTTTCCAAACACTAGGTGTTAACAAAACAGATCTTCTTTGCTGTATCTGTCTCTCCAGTAGACAGAGTATTATCAAATAGATATAAACGCAGAAATAAGAAGTGTTGACACATGGTGAATGTGAAGAAAGCGTAATAAGCCAGAAATATCGTTATGGATGTTTGCCAATACCCCAGGTCTAGTCATCCTTAATAATCAGAAATACACAGATCACTTAAAGCCAGGAAAATACTTTCTGAAACAAATAAGAACATACATATTGACTTTTTCTTTGGTGTGTAATATTACACATTTGATGTTATTGTAGCTGATGGAGGTTCCTGTTACAAACTCTATTCACTATTGCTTAACAGTGGAACAGTGGGATCATTGTGTAGCGAAGTAAACTTGTGTGATTTATAGTTGACCAAAATCATAGAATACGACACTAGTCAGCCTAATGGGATTGAATGTGTTCTGTGAAAAGTAACAATTCCTTCTCGAACAGGAAAAGACTTGTTCGGAAGAGAAGAGATTGCCAGCTTATGAAAAGAACTAGTGACAAAAGCAGTTGTGGAAATACTGCCCCTTTCACCCTACCTTTCTATATAGAATGACTGTCCATCAGTGAGTACATGGTCACTCATTGTGGCTTTAATTCATAGAATCCCTACAGTGTGGAAGCTGGCGATTCGGTCCTTGAGTCCACACCGATCCTCTGAAGAGCATCCCACCCAGACCCATAGCCCTACCCAGCATTTCCTATGGCTAACCCACCTATCCTGCACATCCTTGAACTCTATAGGCAATCTAGCATGGCCAATCCACCTAACTTGCACATCTTCGTGACTGTGGGAGCAAACCAGAGCACCTGGAGGAAACCCATGCTGACATGGGGAGAAGGTACAAACTCCACACAGACCTTTCCCCAAGATTAGAATTGATCCTGGGTCCCTGGCACTGTGAGGCAGCAATGCTAGCCACTGTGCCACCCTTAAGGCTAGAGTTTGGTAAATGTGATGGTGCTAGACACATCTGACTGACTGATGAGACTGGGTTGACATAGCAAGGCAAACAAGAGTGTCACAGATCTTGGCCACTCAAAAATATTCGCAAGAGTCTAAAACAAGGGACAGTTTAGAAGTTCAGGATAACAAGCATGGGGCTGGATGAACACAGCAGGTCAAGCAGCATCACAGGAGCAGGAAAACTTGACGTTTCGGGCCTAGACCCTTCATCAGAAATGGGGGAGGGGAAGAGGGTTCTGAAATAAATAGGAAGAGAGGGGGAAGCGGATAGAGGATGGATAGAGGAGAGGATAGGTGGAGAGGAGGCAGACAAGTCGAAGAGGCGGGGATGGAGCCAGTAAAGGTGAGTGTAGGTAGGGGGGTAGGGAGGAGATAGGTCAGTCCAGGGAGGACGGACATGTCAAGGGGGCGGGATGATGTTAGTAGATAGGAGATGGGGGTGTGGCTTGAGGTGAGAGTCAAAACAGGTTAGGGAGGTGGAGATGAGTTAGGCTGGTTTTGGGATGTGGTTGGGGGAGAGAAGATTTTGAAGCTTGTGAAATCCACATTGATGCCATTGGGCTGCAGGGTTCCCAGGCTGAATATGATTTGCTGTTCCTGCAGCCTTCGGGTGGCATCACTGTGGCATTGCAGGAGGCCCAGGATGGACATGTCATCTGAGGAATGGGAGGGGGAGTTGAAATGGTTCGTGACTGGGAGGTGCAGTTGTTTGTTGCGAACTGAGCGCAGGTGTTCTGCAAAGCGGTCCACAAGCCTACGCTTTGTTTCCCCGATGTAGAGGAAGCCACAACGGGTACAGCGGATGCAGTATACCACATTGGCAGATGTGCAGGTGAACATCTGCCTGATGTGGAAAGTCTTCTTGGGGCCTGGGATTGGGGTGAGGGAGGAGGTGTGGGGGCAGGTGTAGCACTTCCTGCGGTTGCAGGGAGAAGTGCCAGGTCTGGTGGGGCTGGAGGGGAGTGTGGAGCGGACAAGGGAGTCGCGGAGGGAGTGGTCCCTCCGGAAGGCAGATAACGGTGGGGAGGGAAAAATGTCTTTGGTCGTGGGGTCTGATTGCAGATGGCGGAAGTGTCGGAGGATGATGCGTTGGATCCGGAGGTTGGTGGGGTGGTATGTGAGGACGAGGGGGATTATTGGGGTGAGGGAGGAGGTGAGTCCCCAAGAAGACTTTCCACATCAGGCAGATGTTCACCTGCACATCTGCCAATGTGGTATACTGTATCCGCTGTACCCGTTGTGGCTTCCTCTACATCGGGGAAACCAAGCGTAGGCTTGTGGACCGCATTGCAGAACACCTGCGCTCAGTTCGCAACAAACAACTGCACCTCCCAGTCGCGAACCATTTCAACTCCCCCTCCCATTCCTCAGATGACATGTCCATCCTGGGCCTCCTGCAATGCCACAGTGATGCCACCCGAAGGCTGCAGGAACAGCAAATCATATTCAGCCTGGGAACCCTGCAGCCCAATGGCATCAATGT
>JAHRHZ010000222.1:41411126-41440291 GCA_024137785.1 Ginglymostoma cirratum | reverse complement strand
TCTGGCTCCATCCCCGCCTCTTCGACTTGTCTGCCTCCTCTCCACCTATCCTCTCCTCTATCCATCCTCTATCCGCCTCCCCCTCTCTCCCTAATTATTTCAGAACCCTCTTCCCCTCCCCCATTTCTGATGAAGGGTCTAGGCCCGAAACGTCAAGTTTTCCTGCTCCTATGATGCTGCTTGACCTGCTGTGTTCATCCAGCCCCATGCTTGTTATCTCGGATTCTCCAGCATCTGCAGTACCTTTTATCTCTGATACAGTTTAGAAGTTCTCCTGTTTTTATATTGTTTTTCAAGGTAAATTACTGCTCTTGCATTTGGCAGATTCTGATAGAGTGGCATTGAACAAGGAATGCGTGGCAAAGTTCAAACTATGCATCGCTTTTGATACTGTGCTATGTTCAACTGCCCTTCGCCTTCAACTGTCTTCCAGCAAGGCAATCATGTTATTAATCAGTGTCTGGAAGTTTGAAATAAAAAAAACACCGGCCAGCTGCTGCTGCTGCTCATCATCAGAATCTGCCAAATGGCAGAGAAGCAGTCATTTGCTTTGAGAAAAACAATGTAAATACAGAACCTGTAAACTCTCCCTTTAAACTGACTTCTGTGAGCATGTTTTGAGTAAGACAGTTCTGTACTACCCCATTTCCTTCCTTCCTCATTCTGATTTGTAGAGTCGTATTTCTATTTGTCAATTATAAAAGATCTTCCAAGGTTTATTCAAGACTGTATTTCCAAGTAAGACTTACCTCAAATGGTTGTAATTAAAATTTGGAATAAAGATAATGGTAACATTTTAAAACTAATTATTTTTGACCTTCTACCGGTAGCATGATGTAATTGTTTTCAAAAAGTGTTCTTTATTCAATGCCGCTGAAAGTGCAAGAAGAAAGATAGTGGGGACAAACAGCTGTGGCTTCACACCAGTTTGCATTTGAAAATAAGCATCTCTTATGCTAGTTCACCTGCTTGTTTGAATCCAATTCAAGAAGCACATATTTTGAAAGTGCATATAAAGATAATGTTTATTTGGAAGGAAAGATTTGCTTGAGGAAAGTTTTTTGAAAATTGAAAATAAACAGGTAAAACTGTTGCACATTTTCTATAATTGAGTTCTTCCTTTGTCTTAAATCTCATTTTCCTATTGTGGCTGTATATATTTTAGCTAAAAAAATGGTAGAGTTAGATCTGTCTTCAGATAGAAAATAAGTCCTGGTGGAATTAAAGGACTGCCGCCATAAAAGCTGTAGGGCATAAAAAGAAAGCAATATGTCATCTCAGTTAACAACTGATGACTTTTGATTCGCAGAATAGACAAAATTAAATTCCACAAACCTAATGATGGAGAGACTGCGTGTTTGCGTTAGCAAATTTGGTTATGTAATTCTTGATAACATCGATAGGGAAAGCTTCCACTGACAATGGCTCTTAAATTACATAAATATTTACGTACTTCAAAACACAGCGACAGCCCTGCTGGAAAACTGTTTTAAGAATTTTGCCCTTTTTGTCGCCTAATAAACAACAACAAGGGCTTGCAGTTATGTAGGGGCGTTAATGTCACAGACCGTCTGGAAGTGCCTCACAGCAACATACTCAAACAAAATTTAACATCAAGTCACTTCAGTAGACATGAGGGCACATTTTGTATTTTGACTAAATATCTTAAAGGACCAAAAGAAAATTGAAAGGTAGAATTTTCTCATGGCAGTTTAGAATTTTAGTGCCTTAGTAACTGAAGGTAAGGCCTATAGAGCAGTGACTCACATCACGTATGCTCAAGTGGTAGGTCCAGAAAAAGTGGACACAGATTTTAGGAGGCAACTGCATACTTGAGGAATTTGGAGGAAAGGGTGGCAAATATTAACTTCCTTCGGAGTAGTTTTCCTATGACATTATAGATGAGAGTTGGAAACAAGCATACAGAGGGAGCGATAGATTGTACTTCCTGAAGAGGACGACACGGTGGCTCAGTGGTTAGTACTGCTGCCACACAGCACTAATGACCCAGGTTTGATTCCACCCTCGGGTGACTATCTGTGGGGAGTTTGCATGGTCTCCCCGTGTCTATATGGGTTTCCTCTGGGTGCTCTAGTTTCCTCTGACCGTCCAAAGATGTGCAGGCTAGGTGGATTGGCCATGGGAAATGCAGGGTTACAGCGATAGGGTAGGATGCTCTTTGGAGGGGTGGCACATACTTGATGGGCCATATGGCCTGCTTCCACACTGTAGGGATTCTACAATATTATATTTTATGGCTGTAGAAGATACTAGATTCAATCCATGACTGAATAATGTATTGAGATCGAGAGAAAAAAGTAAAAATGAAAGCTCACCCTTAGAATAGTTACTTATTTCTGCCTTAAATTTGGGCAAATTTAAAATTATGAAGTGGATGAAAATTCTGCTGTTTACCCTCCTTACCAATGAATATTAATATTAATTCCTTATTAGTGTCTGTGAGTATTTTTTAAACACAGAGTCAGTTAAACTTCAAACAATTTTGCCCACAAGTGTGCGTTAGTTAAATAGTATTTATTTCAGTGAACTTTCAAGTGTACAGCCATTGCTAGCCAATAGCTCTTGTATTGCTGTTTTTAAACAATTTGGCATTTTCTTTTAAAAACAGTTATAGGTTATGAAATTAGAGCACAATAAATAAGAGCTAGGATTTGGAATTTGACTTTGCTGTACCAATGAACAAGTTCCTCAGGTTGATCTACTATCTCGGTTTCATTTTGCTGCACTAACCCCAAATTCTATAATCCAATGATATTCAAGGAGAGATCATAGTGACAAGAAACTTAATAAAAAGAAGTCCATAATCAAATGGGGCTAAAAACAGAGATTGAGATGTGGGATTATTCTCTGCCCTTTGATTTGGATGTAGGCAGCACACAAACTTTTTAGTCTCCTGGAAAGACTTAGCACCACTAATCAGATGCTCATCTCGCCTCTGGCCCATATTGGCAATTTGCATTTGACGAATGTGATCAAAAACAGAAATTGGCTGCGTATGGTTCCCTGACTCCAAATTGAAAATCAAACTCAGGAATCTAACCTCAACATCCAGATGCAGTGTCACAAGAAGTTTAAAAACCTGGAGTGTTCAAGGTCAGCGACCACATCTTCAAATGCCATATCCCAGCAACAACATTAGCTCCGCACGTTGTTCAGTGTATAACACCCATATCACCCATTGCAAACAGACAAACTGAATCAATCAAGTTTCATACCTCGCATTCATCGTTTCACCCCACCCTCATACACTTTTCACTGTTCAAACCTCACACCCATGTCTCACAGAATGTAAACACTGCCAGCTATTCAACCATATCACCCCAACACACTCACTGACGTTTCCCTGCATCTTGCAGGACAAGGTGGCAAATAACTAGAGATGAACTGTACCTTAATCGGGAAGGGGGCGGGGGATAGGCACAACTGCATTTCCTGACCATCATGGATGTGGTGGTTGCCAGCATTATAGCTACCATGATTGAGATTCTGGCAAGGAACAGGGCTGTAAGCATTGAAGATTTATATTTATACATCATACTCACCACTTCCCTTTCAGTCTATCATACCCTCTGATTTACAAACTACAGATTGTGGATAAGTGCATGTCTTGCTTTGAGTCATCCCTCTTACTGCAGTCTCACACTTATCCTCTTTTTGGATACCCAGGAACTGCAATCTAGCCAGACAGTGGCTGAAAAAAAGCAAGCAATAAAAATCAGGAAGACAGTGATGAAAACGAAACGGTATCTTTTTGTACTCCTACTAGCTCAGATACAGAAACTGCATGGGCTAAATACTGGAAAGTGGGACTTGATTAATTTAGGATACCTGGTCAGCATGGATGAGTTGGTGTGAAGGGTGTGTTTCTGTGCTGTATAATGCTATGACCTGATGAAAAGCATGTGTACACACAGGTACTAAGTCAGGGGGATAGTACCCAGTATGAAAGGAAGATTAAATAATATGCAATTTAAAATCCTTAGCGTGCCCTTGGAGGTTAAAATTGTTTATGTTACTATTTCAATTGTCCTTTGTATTCTTGTTGTCCTACTGCTTTGTTTCAATGAGCTCTGTTACTGGCACCTTTCCTTCTTGAGCGGCTGAAAGACAGAAAGCTTTCTCCAGTTCATTCCTGTTGCAAATCCTTCCCCAATACTCTGCCAAAATCAGCTCCCTGAAATACAGCTGGTTGGGTGTCCCAGTACTTGAGTTCTTTCTTTCCAAGCTTGATAATTGTGGGTGATGTCTTTCATCTCCAATAAGAAAAACTTATCGAAAGAGGAGATGAACGCTCCTTCACACCTGATTGATGGATTAGCTTGCAGCATCTTTTGATGAATGTTAATTTCAGTTTAGACATTTTTGGTTATTCTATGTTCATGAAGCTTGGCTAAGTTGTGCAGTTAGCTAAATAAACCATCTTTGCAATAAGAAGCTAAACAAAGAATTTGTTTTTTGTCTCAGATGGGTAGAAAATATCTCATAATGCTGCAGAAGAATAGTAGGTTGTTTCTGGTGTCCTGAGCACTACTACTTCCTGAAATAATACCGCAGTTTCATTGATCCTTTATATCTTTGCTATTTGAGACTTCGATTTGCAGAAATTGGTCCATATACTTCCCAACATTGCAACAATGTCTTCACTTCAAAAGTAACTTGACACTTTGTGGCAACTTGAGTTCCTGATTGTCACTTCATAAGTTCCTCCTTTTTCTTTCGGAAGAGACTAACAAATGACTGAAATGAGTCCCAGGATTTACCCTCAGCTCAGTTTTAGTTATAAATAAGTTATGAAAATCAGACAATATGCACCTTCATTTGTGGATAAAATTTTATTTGGGCATATAAATTGAAATGAATTAAAATAAAAATTATGATCTGATCCCCTCTCTTGTCACTGGGGAGAGATGGTTTAAAAAAATGCTTTCACCGACTAGAAAGCTGATTATATTTTCATTCAAACTCTCTGGTAGCTATACTTAATTTTTTAGAAGGTGATCATAAAGCTGCAGTGTGCAGATTCTGTAAAATATCTGGTGGAACAAGAATTGCTGTGGGCCTCTGTGAATATATTTTGGAATGAGACGGTAATGTAAAACAAAATACAAGTGAACAGAAACAACTTAACTCTCCATTCAATCCAACAGGATATTTTATTTTGCACTGAGTGAGACTGTGAAGAAAGGTTGCAGAAAAGTTAATGACTGGAGTGGGGATTAGGTTTCCAGGCTGGCTCATCTGAAAGCAGTCTCAATGGAAAAGTTTATAAAATACCAACCGATACTTACTGCCAATCTGCTGAGATACTTTCCTACAAATGATGGAGTGGTTCTTTTAGGAAATGAGGTGTTGCTGGTATGTAGAAAATGTTAAAATACCAGAAGTTTAATTCCCTTTGGAAGAAACATATTGAACCTGAACTTCTGCCTGCTTCCTTTTGTGCAATTTTTTTGCTCAGTTATCAGCCAGTTTTAGCCCAAATTGTCCTCAAATACCTGCGCAATACACACCTTGTTTTTTTTGCTCTAGCATCAATTAACAAATGGAAGATGCAAACCTAGCATGTGGTTTTACCAAATAATTGAGAAACATTGCAGTGAGGAGTCATTAAAGTAAAAGAATGACTTTTATTTATATAGCACCTATTTCCAGCTTCAAAAGTTCCAAAGCATTTGATAGCCAAAGATGCATTTTTAAATCATAATCATTTCTGTAGTGTGGGAAATATGATTGCTGTTTGCAAATTGGCTAACTCCCACAAGGGCAATGTAATAATGACCAGTTAATCAGTCTCCCTCCGTCAATGAAGGGTAAACATTTTCCTCTCATCTTATTCAACAGAGTAGCATAGGATCTTTTTGTGCCCATCTGAAAGGACAGACAGAGCCTTATTTTGCATGCCACACAAAAGCCTGCACCACCAATGATGCACAAATCCCTCCGACAACATTCTTATTGAATGCCATTGGAGTGTCAAGCTAGATTTTTATTCATTTCCAAGAAGGAGACTTTTATCCACAATCTTCTGATACAGTGATGAGAACATTACCAACTGAGCTACACTGACATCTTACGAAGGATTCCTGTGGACATTCAAATGCCTTTGACAACAAATCAAAAGACACTGTTAATTTTCAATGAAAACAAAATAAAATATGCTGGAAGCACTCAACAGACCAGATAACATCAGTGGAGAGTTAAAATTTTAGGTCAATGACTAACTGCAAACTCTTGTCACAACAGCTGTCTGTCCTATTGAGTCTTCCCAGCATTTTCTGCTTTTATTTCTGAGTTTGGAGATTCATACTCATATAGTCATTAACTTTTTACAGCACATTAAGAGGATCTTTGGTCCATCGTGTCTGCACCAGTCATCAAGCACTTATCTGTTCGAGACACATTTTCCAGCCATTGGCCTTTAAGTTTTATTTGCTGTGGCATTTCAAGTGATTGGTGAAGTACTTCTTAATTGTTGTGATGGTTCCTGCCACATGCATCCTTTCAGGCAGTGAGTCCTAGACACCCGCCATCTTCTAGGTGAAAAGGTTATTCATTAAATACCTCTAAACCTTCTGCCCTTTTTCTTAAATATACTCTCCCCTGGTTCTTGATTCCTCTACTAAGGAGAATAGTTTCTTCCTGTCTACACCCTTCAGAATTATTTTGCACTTGAAGCAGATCCCTGCCCAGCCTTCTCTGCTCTAAGGCAAACAACGTGAACCTATCTAGCCTGTCTTTGTTTAAACAAATCTCCTCTTCACCTTCTCTAGTGTAATCACATGCTTCCTGTAGTGTGGGAATCAGAACTTCTCACAGTACACCAGCTCCAGCTGTGGCCTAACTAACGTCTCATACAACTCATCATAACTTCCTTGCTTTTGTATTCAGTGCCTCGACTAATATAAACTATTATGCCCCACATCTTCTCAAGTACATGGACATCAAGGCCCCTCTGATCTTCTGTATTTTCTAGGGTCTTACCATTCATTATGCAATCGCTTGTTTTGTTAGTCCTCCCAAGATGCATCAGCTCAGCCTTTTCAGGATTACATTTCAGTTGTCAATCTTTAGTCCGTCTGACCAGCTTATCTATGTAGTCTTGTTGGAGAATGCTTTCCTCCATAGAGTTTTGTTTTTGTATTGCATTTCACCTCTTGTGGTTTAGGTAGTGAATCTTTGTCTTTATATTGTAGAATATTATAAAACAGAGCGGCAATTATGTTATCTTTGTTGAACTGTTCTCCCAACTTGCTCTGGTATTCTCTTCAAATTGTATCACATCACAAGAGAAATAAACTAGCATTTTGTAATAAAAGTGTTGATCCTGCAGAGATTGTTTTATTTTATTCTTTTAATACCTTTCACATGAAAGCAATTTTTCTTTAAATGATAATATATAGTTGCTACCAAGAAAGTGATGTACCATGGTATACATATTATTGGGGTTTTGAGAGGTGAAGTGAATTTCTATCTTTCAATTCCAGGACATGGGATATGAATCAACCCCAGGCTTGAAGGTGATCTGAATTGTGCAAGCAGCTGTCTTTTTGAGTGAGAACACATTATGTAACATCCTGGCTGTGTTATTTTAACTGTAGAGTCAAGGGATGTTTACATATGTTCATTTAAGAATTTATTTCATTATTTTCATAAGATTTTGAAGTAATTTCATAATGCAAAACTTTATTAATGCTGAAAAAATACGTTTTGTTTACATATGTTCTAGGGATACCTACTGAGCATGTGTGAATGGAGCTATGTCATACTGTCATCAGATCACGTGGAACTGGAGCCTGGACTGTATGCCTCCAGATAATATATCCTCCTTTCTCATTCCCTGTTTGTTTATAGCTATGTTTAACCTGTTGCTTTTCAGTCACGATTGCTACACTCAGTAATGAAGTCAAAATACAATATGTTAGTAGCCAATCACTCTTCACTCGTGCAGTTTGTTGATTTTCCTTGAAATTGGTATTCTTGCAAGTTGTCCTGATCAGTGCAAAACAAAAAATTTTGACAAAACTTATTTTTTCAGCATTAATAAAGTTTTGCATTATGAAATTCAAAATCTTATGAAAATAATGAAATAAATTCTTAAATGAACTCAAAAGTTGTTGCTCGTAACAAAAATTGCTTTCACTAACATTTTTGACATACAATATCTAATTTTCAGAGACTCTTTCCACAAAAATGTACCTTACATTTGAAAATCAATTGTAATCTTGCAGTGGAATTGCATTTGAAAACTAAGAGTTACTCTTCCGTTGTTGGTAGTCTCCTGGGTGTTGTAGTACTAAACTTGTACAGGCCACAACTTCCTGCTTTCAACTTCTGGTCTGTATTGAGTTAATTGATGACAGCTGTGGCAACCCATCAACTGTTAGAACCAGCTTTGCTGTGAAGGAGGCAAAAAGGCAAGATTAAGCTTGGCAGAAATTTCCTCCTGTCTGTGTAGTTTGTTGAGATGGAACTTGTACAATTTGCAGAGTCTTAAAAAGCCTCACGCTAGGACAGAAGAACATCTACGCACCCCCAAAAAAATGAATTGCCAAAACTACCAAATGTATTTGGCCATTTCTGTGATGTGCCTTCTTTCTTTTTTTCAAATTTGTACACGTGCTATAGGCATTGCTGGTTGGCTGGCTCAGTACTTATTGCCCATCTGTAATTGCCCTTGTCTGTTAAGTCTGCAAGAATCTGATTTAGATGGGGGCAAAGACTAAAAGTCCAGGCCTCCTTTATTGCATTCAGGAGCCATATCAATGAAATTGAAAGACAAACAACCCTTATATCCTCAGACAGTGTTTAAAAAAAACTCACTCTCGTAGAACTAGTATGCTTGAAAACAATTAAGTTTGTCATTGTAATCACATGATTTTTGGCAACGGCTACTGCATCAGCATTAGTTTAATCACTTAAGGTCTTGCAGTTTATAGTAATGTTCCATTCTCAGTAAAATAAACTTAACATTAATGAAGGAAGATGGTAATGACAGAAAACTGATTTTTCTGCCGATTTGGACCATTCATTTTAATTTCATCAAAAGAAGGCTTGACTCCCTATTTGTCAAGTTGTGCTTGTAATTGTCCTGGTATGAGAGATAATTTAGACCAAAATCAAACAAATAAGAAGAGGGCCACAATTGAGTATCACTTCCCATTTAATGAGGTCATTGCGGTTTATGTTCTGTAAACTAAAGAGATTTTAATCTTCAAATCTGAAAATTTTAATCTTAAACCCTAATTATGAGGTCCTCGTTTTTAATCTAACTCTCTTAAATCAATAGTTAGAATTCATCTAGTCATCCTCTCAAAGGTTCTGCATTGCTTTTAAAGATTATTGTGCTTTTCCAAGTAAGAGAAATGAAAGGGAACAGGCTCAAGAAGTTTCAATATTGGACTTCTCTTTAAGTACAGGCACACACTTCTCCCCAGCCTTGTATAAATCTATAAAAAATTTTAAATCTAACAGTAAATCATAGCCTATGGAATTTTCTTTCAAACTATAGCCAGTGTGATGCAGTCCTGCAATTCTTTTACAAAAACCTTATAATTTTGTGAATGGTTTTAGATTGCTTCATAGAAACCAGGAGCTTCTGTTATCAGATTGAGCACTATGTGGATTGCTTGAGAAATTCATTCATAGAATCCCTACAGTGTGGAAACAGGACCTTTGGCCCAACAAGTCCACACCGAACCTCAGAGCATCCCACCCAGACACATCCCCCTAATCTACACCTCCCTGAACACTACGGGCAATTTAGCATGGCCAATCAACCTAACCTGCACATCTTTGGACTGTGGGGGAGCAAACCCATGCAGACACTGGGAGAATGTGCAAACTCCACACAGACAGTTGCCTGAGGCTGGAATTGAACCCAGGTCTCTGGTGCTGTGAGGCAGCAGTGCTAACCACCGTGCCACCCTAATCATTCAGCATTTTTAGGTAATGCATCATCTGAAGGGTTTACTGTTTCAATTGGTTTACTGTACACTATCTATATGTAGTTGTTCATTTTCCTTTGTGTTCATTCCATATTTTCTATTTTATTTGTTTATTCCCAGGATGTGAATATTACTGGTTGGGCTAACGTTTATTGCCCACCCCTAAGTACCCTTGAGAAAGTAGTGGTGAGCTGCCTTCTTGAACCACTACTGTTCTTAAGTTGGAAGATCACCCACAGAGCTGTTAAGAAAGACATTGCAGGATTCTGAGCCAGCAACAGTGAAGGAATGGCAATATATTTTCAAGTGAGGATGGTGTGTGGCTTGGATGGCATCTTGCAAGTGGTGATGTTCCCATGGATACACTGTTCTTGTCCTTTATAGATAGTAGTAGTTGTATGTTTGGAAGGTGCTTCTGAAAAAGTCTGGGTGAGTTACTGCAGTCCAACCTATAGATAATACACTCTGCTGTCACTGTGTTCTGGGGGTGAAGGGACATAATACTGAAGGTGGCAAATGTGTTGTCAATCACATAGGCTGCTCTGTTCTGAATAGTGTTGAGCTTTTTGAGTGTTGTTGAAGATATACCCATCTAGCCAAGTCGAGAGTATTCCATCACACTCCTGACATGTGATTTGTAGATGATGGGAATGCTTTAAGTGGTCAGGAGGTGAATTACCCGCCACAGGGATTCCCAGCCTTTGACTTGCTTTGTAGCTGCAGTACTTGTATGGTTAGTCCAGTTCAGTTTCAGATCGAAGGTAGCCCTTATGTTGTAGATAATGGCAATTTCAGCAATAGTGATGCCATTGACTATCAAATGGAATTGGAGAGGTCATCTCTTGTTTGAGAGGTTGTTGGTTTGCATTTCTGTGGCAATGTTACTTGCCACTTATCAGCCTAAGCCTGGATGTTGCCCAGGTCTTTTGCATATGGATACAGGCTGCTTTCATATCTGAGGAATGATGTATGGTGTTAAACATTGTGCATTCATCAACAAACATGCATTTTCTGATTTTATGTTGGAGGATGAAGCAACTGAAGACGGTTGGGCCGAGTTCTCTGAGGAATCCTGGAGTGATGTCAAGGACTGCACAGTGTTCACTCCCACTGATACTATCATAGACAGATGTACCTGTGACAGATAGTTTGGTGATGTCAAGTAGGTTTCTCACTCTCATTAGTTCACTCACCACATGCTGCAGACCAAGTCTAGCAGCTCTGGCCCTTATGACTCAGTCACTTGGTCAGTAGTGATGCTACCAAACCTCACTTGGTGATGTATGTTGAAATGCATTCTGTACCTTGCTACCCTGAGTGATTCTTCTAATTGATGTTCAACGTGGACGAGTACTGACACGTCATCCAGGCTGGTTTTGGTTGGGGGTCGGGATATGGAATTAGGAGAAGTAAGTGATAGTTAGCAGGAGGTTTCCTTGCTTATGTTTGACTTGATGCCATGAGATCTCTTTGGTCCGGAATTAGCATTGATTATGCACTAAAATTGAAAAGGACTGTTATTAAATTCAAGGACTGGAGAAGGAATTGCTGCAATGTGAAAGTAATCCATTGGAACGCATGTAAATTGTGTTTACAATTCTGCTTTGCAAGCAACGGGGCAGGAGAGATTAGACAGCACAAGGATGTGATTTGGACGGCAACAGGCTGCTAATTGGTTTGTGCAACTGTGACCAGTTGTGGATGCTAATGATGACAGCTCTCTGATTGTCTTATGGGCAGGTGAAGTACATGGGGCTTTATGATAGAGGGCTAGAAGCCTCTGGATTGCTGGAAGAATATGTTCTGTGACTCTATCTCTTTCCATTCTAAGTACCTAAAGCCTAAAATAAGGCAGTCATTTTCTCTCACCAGTTGCTCTTTAACCAACAACAACGAGACTTCGTAATTAGTGTACCAATTGTCCTGTGCCTCCTGTGAAGAAAAAAATAGCTGTAGAAATGGGATTGAATAACAAAAAGTCATGGAAAGCAAAAGGAACATCTCATTGAACTCTGTAGGCTGGAGCTATTGATATGAGTTTCCCAGTTGTCTATCACCCATCCACCCAGAAAACCAATTTTTTTTGTTTGACTATGTCTTTCTGTACGTATGTGTCAGAGCTTAAAAGGGGTTAGAATTTCAATGAGGAGAAATGCATATGATAGTTTTGTTTACCTATGGCTAAAACTTATTTATTTCTAATCAACAATAGTTCTTCTTAAGTATGAGGATCAGGTCAATGTTTTTTGACTGATAATTTGGGGACTTTGTGAATTTTGATTAAACTTTTGTGGTGACATCAGGAATATAGGGGCTTCAGATTCAGCACATTTTCCCAAGTGGGTCATACCAGTACATTGTTCTGTCAGGAGCCAGAATTCTGCTTTTGGGAAAGGAAGCTGATACCCTGTCTTTTAGATAGGGACTTAGAAGTCTTCATGGACAAGTTGGTGGAGAGAAGGGTCATCCTGTGCCTGGCAGATGACCAGAGGAGGCCAAGCCACCAGACATACCTAGCCTGGACATATTGTGGCTTGGGTCAAACTGAATACAGAGTGGTGCCAGGAATCAGTTCAATGATCCTCTGTGTTCTGCTAAGGCGAGAGCCTCCATCTTTTCTCTGTTACCTCACATTCACTCTAACTCTGCCACTGCAAGCAAACCTCACCAATGCTCATGGGCTTCCAACCCTATTATTGCATGCAGCATCTCCACTCCATGGCTTTCACTCACCTTACCATTCACAACTACTCTGGTTATGATGGTATGCAATCCACAGAGGTACGCAGCCTCCAACTAGGACCAAAGTGAGCTTATGTTTGGAAATGAAGCTAAGAGCCATAAGGTGCATGCTGTATCGATGTATGAGACGCCTATGTCTCTCTGGGCACAAAGTGACCTGGCAGGACCATCAAAGTTGAAGGTACCTTGAGCTCCAAAGTGAAGTCCTGCAGGGCTGATGTGGATTCTGAGTTAGGCTAATATCAGCAATAGTAATATGGTGAGACTGCTGGTTTGCTGATGCCAACTTCAGTGGACGAAGGATGCAGAAGAATGCTGTCTGATGAGTATTTAATAATATGTTGGTGAAGGGACAATAAACTGGAGGCCCAGGGAAGCAAGCAGCAAGCTGCATCTGCCATGTAATCACTCAGACATTTAAGATGGACATTGTCTCTGTCTACTTTCTTGGGAGAGGAAAGGGGAAATGGAAGCTGCATATAAGTGAGTCTAGTTGTGGTATTAATGAGATACAAATGCATGTAAGTAAAGGTAATAGCTGCTTATTAGCAAAATTCTGACCTCACCATTGAAACCTTAAGGGAAAAATTAGAATTTTCTTCTCATTGCCAAGAATCAGAACTTTTACTGTCGCTGTATTTTCCCACATTTACCATCGACACTTCATTTGGAGGCTGGTAAAATTCTGCCCCTGGAGCTGAATTTTACAAAAAATTCTGATTGTCAATTCTAGTGAGTTTTGTAGAGGGAGAAAGAGAGCCTTCTGAGGGCACTTTATAAGTAAGTTATCACATTTATAAGAATATGTTTACTTTTTATCATCAGCTGTGTGAACAACTGTTATTTTTAGCTGTAATTAGAAAATGATGGCGGAGAGACTAACCATCCCCGGTGTCTGGCCTTGTCTACATGATAACTGTCCTTCCCATTGAGCCCATATTAGCTGAACCTTGATCACGGTTGAATGTTGCGAAGGCTTCCATTAACTTCTGGCAGAAAAAGGTTGAGATGATCAAAGCTTGCAGTTGTGATTCTACAGGGGATGCTGCATGTCTTCAGCATCAAAATATTTACAGTCAGTGAAAGATGACTTCTTGTGACTCAGTTCCATTGAATTAGCTTGACAAAGAAGACCTGCCCATGTTTCTTTGGCCAATGCTGCTTCTCTGTATGGTGTTGAAGGTGCTATTCGTCTTACAAACGTCCTTATTTTCCTGCTCAATACAATGCCGTGGTTCTCATGGATTTTAATTGTCTGTCACATAGCCTCAAGGTGTCCTCCACTTATCTGTAGCAGAGAATCCAACAATTCAGCAGCATCTTCTGCACTGTAGTATGTCATACTGCAACAAAGCCCCAGTCATGACCTATGTGGGAGCCTGTTGTGGAAGACACGTTTAATGGCCCTGGTTGGCCTCAGATAATACAGATACAATAGGCATCAAGACGGGTGGTCTGACTTCCATCTCTAAATGGTGTCTAGTGCCAGTGCCCATCTCTCGTCTGCCTGGCATTCCAGAAAGACAAGTGACTATGGGTGTCCTGCATCTTTGCCATATCATGAGGGTGCAGAGGGTTGGAAATTCCTCACAAGGAGGTTCCTCCACATCTGTTGGAGGTTGATACTGGTCCTGGACTTCCAGATGTTGAACTCCTCATCCATTTCTGTGGTCATGCAGATAATTCCAGCTTTTGTATCTGGATATAGTGGGGAATGTTCAAATGAGTCCAAAACAAAGCAGCACCTCAGTAAAGGTGATCACTCAGCAGTCACAGCACATAACAAAAACATTTAAACATTGTCATCCAAACACTGGGACATGAACCTTCTGACAACGAGGCCACTGGAATGGCTTTACGCAGATCTTGTACATCCTTGACTTTATTCGGATGTATGCTGCTCAAGCATTTGGACACAAATACAGTATGAGATTGTATTTGCAGCAGAAATTAGAACCTCTTCCCTATGACCAAAACCACATATTAACCAAGAAAAGCAGCTTTGCAGCTAGAATAAAGATATAAGCTTGCTTAATAGATCAAAGCATGAAGTGAGTACACTCCCACACCTTGTGTGAGCTGTAAAACCTTGGAAGGTGATTGAAACCTTTAGAACTAATCCTTACAGAGCACTTGATGTTACTTGTGCTTCACAGCCATTACTGGGATTAACATGTAATGTTGAATGATACGGTCAGACTGCTTGTAGCCAAGAGACAGTTGGTCAATCCATATCCAGAATTAAGTGATAACAAATGTCATTGACCTGGACTTTGTCAGTATCTGTTTGATGCTATTGGCCATTGATGGGCTTCATATCACACAACAGGACAGGCTGCTTCCCTCCATGAAACAAAACTACTTACTCCATTCACACAGGGTGTGGTGGCAACCATCTTTCATTTTGATCGTACACTTGTGATTTGGTTTTGGATAGAAGGTGATACAGTTATTATTTCTTGGAGGGAGACACAGATTCAGCTTCACAATCTATGACCTCCAAAACTTTGGCATTCTTTTCTACCTTGCCCTCCCTGTCGACCCCATTGGCTTTCATCTTCCCCACCTTCCCAACAAACTCTCTTATTTAAGTCTTCATCTCTCCACTTTACCCCTTGAATCTCAGGCACACACCTCAATCACCAAACATTACCATGCACTGTCTTTCCCCCAGCACTGCCCCAGCCACCACGTCAAACTCCTTGATTACCAAAGACACCTCCACCACCTGTACTGCCTGATGTTTTGCTGCTCTCATGTTCTATTGTCTCCTACTCTTGCATTGCTATACATTATTGTGCTACATATATCTCCATAGTGTGCACACAGCATATGCAGCAAACACACCTCATGTGCCTCAACCAATTTGCCATGCAAGCAATCACCTTCCAAGTTCCCATAACCTGCATAAGCTACAGGAGCTGCTCACTTCACAGCTTGAACCATAAAACCTCACATAGCGCTAAAGATGGCTAGGCTGTGTACTTTCAGTGTTCTAGTTGTGGACAGACAGCCATTCACTCACACAGCTGATGGTGAAATGTGAACATACATCAACAAATGTGATAATGTAATTAAAATGAAATGTTACCTATGTACACCCAGAGGCTCTATTTCCTTTACCACTCTCTGCATCTCAGTGCTATCCCACTGTCCGTGAATTGCATATTATACATTTTTGTAAATTATGGTTTGCAGCTGCTATTGTAGAAAAAGAAAACCAGCAAATTCAAAGAACTGATCTATCTTTGGACATCACATTGGAATCCATTTTTAGTGTGACAACATTTATTCTGAAATAAAGTCCGATGTAACAGTTTGCAAATTAACTGAATGGGGTTGCATTGCTGTCATGATAACTGGAGGATGAGAAAATAGTTTTCTCTACTTCATTAAAATTGTTAGATGGGCTTCCTTTATTATCTTAAAATAAATCAAAAGTATATATCTCATTCTTCTGACGTTGAAACGTATATCCAAGATATATGCATTTATCTGATTACTTTAAATTCCTGAACCAACTTCTTGTAAAACCAAAAGTGACATGATCCAGATTTAAAGATCAGAAAATTTGGAGAGTTAACGCAACTTTCTGCGATTTGATATAATTTGGTTGTTCTTCCCTTTAAATGTTCAAAACAGAAAAAGTTGAGAGCATGCAAAGGGACAAATAGGAAGCGATTGATTATTCTCCATTGCCTGCTTGGGTGCAGATGTAACAAGACCTAAGCAGCTTGTGCTATCATGGATTAAGCAATCTGCTTTGATTGTGCCTTAATAAACAGCCAAGACATCCTCTCTCTTCTCCCACATCCTGTGTACAATGCAAGATGTACTGTAACAACTCACCAACATTTCTTTCCCAGCACCTTCTTAAACTAGAGACTCTAGCTCTTGGAAAGACAAGGTTAGCAAATGCATGTGAATTTCACCACCACCTAGTTCCCCTCCATGGCTCACTTACCACTCTTTTGTAGTTAGTGCGTCAAAATCTACAATACAAATGAACAACTTGGGTTTAAAAAAAGCCTCTACAAGTTTTTTGTAAAGTCACAGGCTTAACGTAATTTAAGGAATAACCTAATTTATGGAATAGACTGCCATCTGGTGCAATAAATATTGATTTATTTGAAGAATTCCAGAGGCAACCGGATTGATTGCTGATCCAGAAAGAAAAAAATAGGCTAGACACTGATTTGCAGTGGAAGGTTATAAACAACAAGCTTGAAATGGAACTGGGTGATGGTATGGATTGGATGGACTGAGTTTGTTTTCTCTTACATTTCTGCATTGCGATGTTATGACACCTTCATAAGCACATTGCTGTGTTTATTCAACTGACTTCAGAACTTAAGACAACAGTTTGTACTTCTTGAAATGTTATTCACCTCCACAATAAGATAACATAGATGAAGGAAAACCCATAATTGTTCAAAGCCAAATGGAAGAAGTGGGTTAAATGAAGTTTCCTTAGTCACTCTTCAGTATGCTCCCCCTTAGGCTTTCCTTAGTTCCTTCCATATTCAAGTCTGTAAATAAACAAGTATGCAGCGTTTAAGATGCACTTCCCTACCTATTCGCTCTCACCAACAAATTCTCTGCTACTTTTAAAGCTGCTGAAACAATATTGCTGTGATTAATTATTTTTCAGTATTTATCAAAATGATTTTTAACATTCCCATGGTTAGAATGTCAAAAATAACAAATTCTAGCTAATCTAAGCTACTAATTATATCTTTTGTTCCATTGGCGGCGCCTCCTATCAAGGTTCTCAATCTGAAATAACAGTCAGAAGTCTCCTTTGCCACTAACTCCTTCAGGGTTGTTCTTTTAGCTACGTTGAGAATTTTCTCTAGGTAAGTAAATCAGGCAAGCCAACTTAGTACTAAGTAAATAGATGTTATTCTGGAGCAAACACATTATAATTTCGTTCTAAACTTGTTATAAGATTTTGTGGGCAAATTGTGCACAGAAATAAAATCTATTAGTTAAGGTTGAAATGGGGGCTATACCAATCTACAGAATCACAATGTTTTGCTTTGATGAGTGCATTGAGTGTGGAATTGGGAGGTCATGTTGTGGTTGTACAGGACATTGGTGAGGCTTTTTTGGAACACTGCATTCAATTCTGTTCTCCTGGCTAAAGGAAAGATGTGAAACTTGAAAAGGTGCAGGAAGTATTCACAAGGACGCTGCTGGAGTTGGAGGGTTTGAGCTATAGGGAGAGCCTAAATAAGCTGGGGCCACTTTGCCTGGAATGTCGGGGACTGAGGGGTAACCATATAAAATCATGCAGTGCATGGACAGGGTGAATAGCCAAGGTCTTTTATCCAGGGTAGGGGATATCAAAACTAGAGTGCATAGGTTTAGGATAAGAGGGGTAAGATTTAAAAGGGACTTAAGGGGTAACTTTATCACTCAAAGCATAGTGTGTGTATGGAATGAACCGCCAGAGGAAGTGGTGGAGGATGCTACAACTACAACATTTAAAAGGCATCTGGATGGCTACATGAATAAGAAGGGTTTAGAGGGAATTGGCCTAAATGGTGGAAAATGGAACTTGATTAATTTGGGACATCTGGTTGGCAAGAACGAGTTGGACCAAAGGGTCTGTTTCCTGGGTTTTACTCTATAACTCTAAATACGGAGATAGGACAGGGAAAGGAGAAGGAAAAGGAAGGTGAAAACAAATCAATGTATTTGAATCGCCGAATTCCTGAAAATAAATACTTAGATGTGATTAATATAATGAGCAATATCAATTTTGAAATGATATAACCAAAGCATTTCCAAAATTCCTACATATCAGATTTGGATTTTTTCTTGTATAAATCGATCATTGCCACTAACTGGCAATATGACTTTATTTGGTAATTGTCATTTGTTAAGAGTCCTCCACTAGTAAAAGGTTGAAAGTCAAGCTCAGTATTAGGGTTCATGGATTACAAAGATTTACTTTAACATCTAAGATAGACTGAGTTTGCTGTAATAGCTGAATGGAGACTGTAAGATGCTGCAAAAATCTGTTTTGCCTATTAGATATTTGCTGAATGCAAAATGTTGTTCACGGTGTCATTTTCATCCAGATTAAATCAAGTTATAATGTAAGTGATTCTCTGTATCACACTCATGCTTTTTTTTCCATGTTACTCTTCTACATATATTTCCACAGATTTATATCTGAAAGATACGTAGCTTTGCATTTGCTCAAAATTGAGAGTATGTTTATTTCCTTCTGTAGCAGAGCTGTTGACATTTGTTTTCGACAGCTTTAATTTGCATTCAAAAACAAATCATTCAAGTGATCCTTGATTTTGTGTTATCATATTTGCACTCATGCAAATATTTAACTGTTGTTTGATATCAACTGCACTTGAACAATCACAAATTTGTAACTTGACATCGCAGGTGATTATCGACTGGCAACATTGTCATCAACTAGCATCAAATGGAATATCACAGCGCATAAACATTTACGGCTAGCATAATTTAGTTATCTTCTGTGTTTAGATGCTGAACAAAAACAAACAAATTCAACTAAGTTCCTCTCATTAGTTGACATGGCCTAGCAAAGGCTCCAACAAGCTACAGTCACCGCTAACCCAGATTCCTTTGCAACATTCCAGTTTAGTGGTCCTGTAACTTTATTCCCTTCTACATAGATCTCAGAGCTATACGCTGCAGTGACTTCTGAATTCGGAAGCCATCAGCCATGGATTTTTCTTTGTACCAACCAATATGTTATGTACCATGCAGACAGTTTGAGAGAGCACTAGGGGTGTGAACATGTATGCCTCCCATTTTACTTTCTAACAGTTTCTGTTTTTGGAAGGCAGCTACCCTATATAACTTCATTCTGTTGATCGTGTCACTAGCTCTACCGTTCCTCCCAAGTTAATGTATCCAGTCAATCTCATTGCCAACCTAATCCTCAACCAGGAGACTTTTTAAGCATTAGAGGAATTTACAGAAAATATGGGAATGATATAAGAATTATAAAGCAATAGTCAATTTTACTAAGTATTGACTTGGCCTGAAAATGAAATATCCTCTGTCCTGCATGAAGTTCCCTCCAATGTTCCACCCTAAAATTGAGATAGCACTGGAGTGAGTTCTCTTTGTTCTCCAGCTTCAATCCCTTCCCAAATGTCCCCACGGGTCACCCACACCCCCATCCCAATCATGCCCCTATGGTGCTGATCTCTCAGACCAGCAGCTATGCCATACGTTCTGGGGAGGGCAGGAATTGTAAAGGGCATCAGAGGCTTGGGCAATAGGCATGAAGTTTGAACTGAAGAAGTCAGCATTTTTTGTTATCCCTGCAGAAGAAGCTGCACAGAGTCATTGCGGAGTAAACTAGAACATCTGTGAATGAATCTGGGGCAACAGTGCTGGTAAAGATGGCGATTCTCGGATTTGACCTCAGTGGTACTTTCCACAGGAATTAACAGGGCGAGAAAGAGGAGGGTGAGAGAGAGAAAGACTGGAAGAGTGAGAAAGAGAGAGAGAGAGGCTAGGGAGCTTATAGAGAAAGAGAGAGACAGACAGAGAGAAGGGAAGAGAGAAATTGGGGGGGTGTGGTGGAGTGGGATGGGGTTGCTGAGATATTCGCACGTTTCATGAGGCATCCATTGATGAGTGAGTTGGAACTCAACTGCAGCATCAAAAGCTCTTGTACAAACATCGGAGGGCTGCCCAGCATCCAACATGATTAGGGTGAAGTAATGGGAGGTATGCAGCTAATTAAGAACTGATGAGGGTTCTGATGTTTTTAATGGTTCTCATTATTTTTTATGCTTTTTGGTTTTATGATTTATTGTTTTATTAGGTTCTTTGAGTGGAATTTTCCCAGCGTCTAAAGACACAGGCAATGACAAGAAAGCTGGGAGAACATGGTGAGAATGGAGGAAAAAAAAGGGATTCTCAGTTTTGAGAAGAAAGATCGAGTTTTTTGGTTAAAGCTTCAATGATTGTATGAGGTTTTCAGTAGTTAGGAGCAAGAGGCCTTGCTGCTTGCGTAAACATCTTATTACTGCTTAATCTCACCTCATTTATATGGAGGTTACTATTCTCCCAGGTGTTGGTATGAAATTAAACTTTAGAGTCAGGATGAAAACCCGATAGCTAACGCTTCCTCTCAGCTGTGCATGGGCACAGCATAGCAATCAGTGTGCTGACACCATTCACAGCATTGACTTCTGGTTCCGAGTAGTTGGAAGTAAATTAGCAGGAATGCTGCTGGTAATGGCAGCTCGCTGTCATCTTCTCTGGGACTGCATTGTCAGTCCAACACTCCTCGGGGCTCTATGGGTAATGACTACTTGTGCCCACTATCCACAGAAGTCAGCACCAATAACGTGCCAGCCTCACCACAGTGTCATGGCACAATTCAGATAAACTTACAATAGAGTTCAGCACTTCACTACTCCACTTTGAAGTTTACAAACACCTTCCATTGCAATGCTACTACCAGGTCACTTGGTGCACAGGGACAGGCCACCTCATGCATTGAGAACAGGGTGCATCTCAGGACACTTAGCTTGCTTTCTTAGCATTCACTCAATTTGCATTTATTTGGATACTCATAGCACCTCTGCCTTGCCTTGCCTTTTAGCGCAGAAATAAAGTCAGGCACCTTGTTATGCTTGAGAACACTGAACGGTCAAGGGGCAAATATGTTGTTGTACAGCATTATGCTGTGTCAATCTCTCACCTACAGGGTTTTGTTGGCAGCTTACTTAGCAATACACTGCTTATGCATCAACCAAGTGGCCTTGCCTGAAAATCCGTAGTCCAGTCAAGAGGAACTATGATCAGGCAGGGGCCTGGTCTATCCTCTGTCAGGAGGGATGGTGAGATGTCCTGAGTGATTGAGTAGGAAGTACAAAGAGCATGCAAAGTTAGTAGTTTGTGAATGGGATGGATGTGAGCTGTTGAGGAAAGATGCTACTTGCGATAGTGAGAGGGGTAGGCCATTGACTCCTGGTGGTTGATGGGACCAGCGGTAGACTTAGAGTGAGTGTGAGGTAGCAGAGAGAAGATAGTGGCACTTACCCATGCAGAGCATTAGTGCATGTCGAGTGGAAGGTTTTTTGGCACTGCATGAAAAGATTAATAAAATCATATTAATTTTTTTCTTTCTCATAGTACATGAGTGTAGCTGCTGTCCCAGCAATTAATGCCCATTCTGGTTTTCCTCAAGGGGGTGGTGATAGCTTCTTTCTTGAACTGCTGAAGTCCACGTGCTGTGGGTTGACTCACAATTCCCTTCGGGAGAGAATTCCAGGATTTAGACCCAGCAACAGAGAAGAAACAGTGATATATTTCCAACTAAGATTCGTGAGTGACTTTAGAAATTTGCAGGTGGTGGTAGTCCCTTGTCCTTCTAGAAAGCAGTGGTCCTGGGTTTAGGAACTGCCATCTAGGGAGCCTTTATCAATTTCTGCCTCTTGTATATTGTGCTCACTGATGCTACCGAGCATCGGTGGTGGAGAGAGTGGATGTTCATGCATGTAGTACCGATCAAGCGGGCTACTTTGTCCTGGATGGTGTCAAGCTTCTCGAATATTGTTGGAGCTGAACTCATCCAGGCAAGTTGGGAGTATTACCTCACACTCCTGACTTGTGTTTGGGGAGTCAGTAGATGAGTTACTTGCTGTAGGATTCCTAGCCTCTGATCTGGTTTTGTAGCCATTGTATTTATATAACGCATCCAGTTCAGTCTCTGGTCTATAATAACCCCCAAGGTGTTGATAGTGGAGTACTCAATGATGGATGTCAAGGGGCATTGGTTAGATTCTCTTTTATTGGACATGGTTATTGCCCGGTACTTGTGTGGCACAAATGTTACTTGCCACTTGTTAGCGCAAGCCTGGATATTGTCCAGATCTTGTTGCATTTGGACATGGGCTCCTTCAGTGTCTAGGAAGTTGTGAATAGTGTTGAACATTGTGCAATCATCACCGAACATTCCCATTTCTGCCCTATAATGGAGGGAAGGATATTGATGAAGTAGCTGAAGATGGCTCGGTCTAGGACACTACCCTGAGGACCTCCTGCAGAGGTGTCCTGGAGATGACTGACTTCAATAACCATCCTTCTACATGTCAGGCATGACTGCAAACTTTGTAGAGTTTGTCCCTGATACTCATTGATTCCAGTTTTGCTAGATCTCCTTGATGCCACACTCAGTTAATGAAAGTTTCATATCTTGGAAAGCTTCTTCTTAATGATTGGAGAGCTTTGATTTAATGCCTAAATGAAACCCTTGGTACAAATTGGAGAGCTTCAATATTAATGGCTTAAGATGCCTTCCAGCACTCTTCATGTGCTTCATTAATTCCAAACAAGAACACTTGATGCCAACTGAGACCTGTACTATTTTTAAGACCATTGTTAGCAAAAACAATGTCAAAAATTTCTGGTACAGTTTTTCCATGTCTATATTGTTTCCAACACCCTTGGGATGAAAATAAAACCTGATTAAATTTTATATCCAATTATCAAGAATAGATTTACGAATTTTGTTGCAGACATCAGAAAAAGAGAAAGCTTTCTCAATCATTCATTCTCTTTCATCAACTCTATAATTCATTTCAAAGGATACAGGAGAGATTCATTATTTATGATTATTTGGATACGATTTTCTTTATGTGATGTTCAGAGAAGGTTACCCAGTTTGTTAAATGTGGGAGAGAAGATAGAATTTTACTCACTGTATTGTGAACAACAGATACTGGTAGAGATAAAGGGCTGAAGTTTGTATTTTATTTAGGTAAGTCTAAGTTGCAACGATTTTTTTGGAGAGTTTTTTCACCGTAGTGGCCTTTGAGTTTTCTCACCAAACATACTCCATCAACTATCTAACTCCATGGTGTCCCTCAGGTTTGATTTGAACCCTGTCTTACCACACCCTGTTCCAGAATAACTTGCCTCTCAGCAAGTTTCTTTGAAAACACAGGCATCCCTTGTGCCCATGCCATCTTTATTATGCCACTATGCACCTGGGTGAGCATTGGCATTCTGAAACTTGCCTAAGGATCTTTTTGCAAGTTGTTGGAAGAGGGAAAGATGACACCATGATTCTCAAACAGGGACCTGAAAGTTTAGGTTAAGGGCCAAGTGCAGAGAGTAGAGACCACACCAAAAGACCCCAGCACCCTGGTCCAAGGTCAGCATCTGGGTCAGTGCACTACCCATAGTCTGCAGGAATGGCAATGCCATAAGAATGCCAATGACCTCCTCTGCTGTGACAGGGTAGGTGCCACATGCCTCCTCTCTGCCACCTTACACTCACTCTATCTCTGCCACATCTTACACCTCCCACCAATGTTCATGCTAAGTCTCTTTCACTACTGATAGCAGCAATGTCCCTCACTTGCTCTCATTAACCCCCTCAGGCTCCCACACCACAAACTCTGAAACAATTCCCAAGCTGGCTGAAGCCGCTGGCACTCGGAAACCTTCTGGAGATCAGGTACCTGCTCCGCCCCAGGCAGGAGAGGCTCCTGTGGGGTCAGCGATCGGGGACTTCACCCAGATGCACTGGGAGGAACAGGAGCAGCAGACAGGGATGTGGGAGGGAATGGCTGTCATCGCCCAGAAGCTGCAGCAGTGCAGTGAGTCGTGTGACTGCCTGTCTGCATCCATGGACAGGTTAGCAGCTGGCATGGAGAGCCAGGTCCAGCACCCTCAGGGTCTCCTTGAGAGAGATACACCCAAATATCTAGCTGTCAATGAGTAGCTCAACAATATTACAACAAAACAGCCATCTCCAACAATAGAGAATCTGACCATATCACTGAATCTCTTTTGAGAACATACTTTGAGTTACCATTGACATGAAACTAAACAAGAGTAGCTGTATAATTACTGTGACTACAAGAGTGCATCAGAAACTAAGAATTCTGTGGTGAATAACTCTTTTCAAGATTCCCAAAACCTGACCAATATCTACAAGGGACAAGTTAGTAGTGTGATGGAATACTCTTCACTAGCCTAGATCTGTGTGGCTTCAATTTGAGAAGCTCAACACATTCCAGAACAAAGTGCCAAATTGATTGTTACCCCATCCAGCAAATTTAAATGTTATCAGCTTTCAAAGTTTTATATCTTATGAGGTTTTTTTTAATATGGGGATGAGGTATAGTGTTGAGTTACTCTTAAGCCTTGTCACTGTACATTTTAATTCAGTTGGGTATTTTGAGTTCCTTTGCTGATAGCCACTGAGATGTCTGCAGGTAACGTTTAGTGAAGTTTGGAACAAAAACAGAAATTGCCAGAAAATGTCAACAGGTCTGGCAACATCTGTGGAGAGAAATCAGATTTAACAGTTCTGAAGAAGGGTCACTGGACCTGAAACATTAACTCTGCTTTCCACAGATGCTGCCAGACCTACTGAGATTCTCCAGCAATTTCTGTTTTTGTTTCAGATTTCCACAATCCGCAGTTCTTTTGATTTTTGTTTTTGTCTAGTGAAGTTCGGAGTTCGGCAATGATCTGTATAAGAGGATCTTATTTGTTTTTGAGTGACTTTGGATCATAATCATGCAGCAGATCCGGCTAACTATGTTAATTTCGTCTAAGAATGATGTTGTGCACCCTTTTCTGAATAGCTGCAATGGATTGGTATTATTGGTGCTTTTTGGCCTCTCTGACTGTGCAGATGCCCTATAACCCAATACTGGTTAAACAAAAGATGTAGTGATAACAAAGTGTGGAGCTGAAGGAACACAGAAGGCCAGGCAGCATCAGAAGAATGGGAAAGCTGATGTTTCGGGTTGGGACCCTTAACTCTGACTCCAGCATATGCAGTTCTTGCTATCCAAATAGTGATAAGATCATTTTTGAGAGGGCATGGTGTTTCAGCTTCTCAAACATGTACAGATTTCTGCGAGTTTCTTTCACAATACGTCTGAGATATGTATCCTATTTTAGACATGTCTGAACAAACATACTTAACAATTTGACAGCATTATGATGTCAGATTGTAGGACCATTCATCGACAGATTGGGAAAGACCGGTTTGTTTCGAGCAACATTAAGTCATCTTTTCCACATTTATTGGGGTTGAGGCACATTCCGCTCTTTATGGAGCAATTTTCAAGTTGCTCAAAAACATGAGATTATGTGAATAGTATGGTTTATGATAACTGACAGTTTGTTAACAAAACTAAGCTTTAACTGCCAGGGCCAACTCTTTGCAGCTGGTACCATAAATCAACTTCATTATCGAAAATTTCCATTCTTCTTGTTGTGGTAAACATTTAAGTGGGTTTTGTTTTCTGCATGTGGTCATCAGACGGAAGATGGAACACAATTTGGATTTAATGGCAATTTGTTATGAAGAAGCTACCTAATCAAACATCAGTACAAGCTCTTTGAATATGTAATACTTCTACGTAGTATTTTTTTTAATTCATTTCGCGGGATGTGGGCGTCACTGGCTGGTCAGCATTTCTTGCCCATCCCTAGGTGCCCTTGAGAAGGTGGTGGTGAGCCACCTTGTTGAACCGCTGCAGTTCTCCTGCTGTGGTTTGACCCACAATGCCATTGAGGAGGGAATTACAGGATTTTGACCCAGTGACAGTGAAGGAGCAGTGATATATTTCCAAGTCAAGACGATGAGTGACTTGGAGGTGGTGGTGCTCCCATCTATCTGCTGCCCTTGTCCTTCTAGATGGAAGTGGTCGTGGGTTTGGAAGGTGTTGTCTGAGGATCTGTGGTGAATTTCTGCAGTGCATCTTGTAGATAGTAGTAGCAGTATCTGTTGAGCGTCGGTGGTGGAGGGAGTGAATGCTTGTAGATGTAGTGCCAATCAAGCGGGCTGCTTTGTCCTGGATGATGTCAAGCTTCTTGTGTGTTGTTGGGGCTGCACTCATCCAGGCAAGTGGGGAGTATTCCATCACACTCCTGGCTTGTGTCTTGTAGATGCTGGACAGGCTTTGGGGAGTCAGGAGGTGAGTTACTCACCACAGTATTCCCAGCTTCTTGCCTGCTCTTGTAGCCACTGTGCTAATGTGGTGAGTCCAGTTGAGTTTCTGGTCAATGGTATCCCCCAGGATGTTGACAGTGGGGGATTCAATAATGGTAACACCATTGAATGCCAAGGCATGGTGGTTAGTTTGTCTCTTAATGGTGATGGTCATAGCCTGGCATTTGGGTGGCGCAAATGTCACTTGATACTTGTCAGCCCAAGCCTGGATATTGTCCAGATCTTGTTGCATGTGAACATAGACTGCTTCAGTATCTGAGGAGTCATGAATGGTGCTGAACATTGTGCAATCATCAGCGAACATCCTCATCCCTGACCTTATGATGGAGGGAAGGTCATTGATGAAGCAGCTAAAGATGGTTGGGCCGAGGACACTACCCTGAGGAACTCCTGCAGAGATGTCCTGGAACTGAGGTGATTGACCTCCCACAACCACGACCATCTTCCTATGTGTCAGGTATGACTCCAACCACCAGAGTGTTTGCCCCCTGATACCCACTGATTCCAGTTTTGCTAGGGCTCCTTGATGCTGCACTCAGTTGAATGCAGCCTTGATATCAAGGGCTGTCACTCTCACCTCACCTCTGGAATTCAGCTCTTTTGTCCATGTTTGAACCAAGGCTGTAATGAGGTCAGGAGCTGAGTGGCCCTGGCGGAACCCAAACTGGGCGTCACTGAGCAGGTTATTTCTGAGCAGGTGCTGCTTGATAACTTTTTACTGATGATCGCGAGGAGACTGATGGGGTGGTAATAGGTCGGGTTGGATTTGTTGGATTTGTCCTGATTTTTATGTACAGGGCATACTCGGGCAATTTTCCACATTGTTGAATAGATGCCAGAATTATAACTGTACTGGAGCAGCTTGGCTAGGGGGTGGCAAGTTCTGGAGCACAAGTCTTCAGTACTATTGCCAGAATGTTGTCAGGGCAGGTAGCCTTTGCAGTATCTAGTATCTCCAACCATTTCTTGATATCACATGGAGTGAATCAAATTGGCTGAAGACTGGTATCTGTAATGCTGGGGACCACTGGAGGAGGCTGAAATGGATCATCCACTCGGCACTTCTGGCTGAAGATTGCTGTGAATGCTTCAGCATTATCTTTTGCACTGATACGCTGGGCTCTTCCATCGTTGAGGATGGGGATATTTGTGGAGCCTCCTGCTCCAGTGAGTTGTTTAATTGTCTATCACCATTCATGACTGGATGTGGCAGGACTGCAGAGCTTAGATCTGATCTGTTGGTTGTGGGATTGCTTAGCTCTGCCTATCACTTGCCGCTTAAGCTGATTGACATGCAAGTAGTCCTGTTTGATGGTTTCACCAGGTTGATGCCTCATCGTCTCAGGTATGCCTGGTGCTACTCCTGGCATGCCCTTCTGCACTCTCCATTGAACCAGGATTAATCCTCTGGCTTGATGATAATGGTTGAGTAGAGGATATGCTGGGCCATGAGCTTACAGATTGTGTTGGAGTACAATTCTGCTGCAGTTGATGGCCCACAGTGCGTCATGAATGCCCAGTCTTGAGTTGCTAGATGTGTGCAAAGTCTGTCCCATTTAACACGGTGATAGTGCCATACAACACGATGGAAGTTATTCTCAATGTGAAGGCGGGACTTTATCTCCACAAGGACTGTGCGATGGTTACTCTTACCGATACTGTCATGGACAGATGCAACTGCAGCTGGCAGATTGGTAAGGACGAGGTCAAGTATGTTTTTCCGTCTTGTTGGTTCCCTCACCACTTGCCGCAGACCCAGTCTAGCGGCTATGTCCTTTAGGACCCGACCAGCTCGATCAGCAGTACTGCTGCAGAGCCACTCTTGGTGGTGGACATTGAAATCCCCCACCCAGGGTACATTTTGTGCCCTTGCCATCCTTAGTGCTTCCTCTAAGTGTTGCTCAACATGGAGGAGGACTGATTCATCAGCTGAGGGAGGACAGTATGTGATAATCAGCAGGACGTTTCCTTGCCCATGTTTAACTTGAAGCCATGAGACTTCATGGGGTCCGATGTCAATGTTGAGGACCCCCAGAGCAACTCCCTTCTGACTGGATACCACTGTGCCATCTCCACTGCTGGGCCTTTCCTGCTGGTGAGACAGGACATAGCCAGGGATGGTGATGGTGGTGCCTGGGACATTGTTTGTAAGGTATGATTCTGTGAGTATGATTATGTCAGGCTGTTGCTTGATTAGTTTGTGAGACAGCTCTCCCAATTTTGGCACAAATCCCCAGATGTTAGTGAGGAGGATTTTGCAGAGTCGAGAGGGCTGTTTCTGCTGTTGTCTTTTCTGATGTTTGGGTCGATGCCGGGTGATCTGTCCAGTTTCATTTCTTTGAGTCTTTGTAGCGATTGGTACAATTGAGTGGCTTTCTAGGCCATTTCAGAGGGCAGAGATAGTAGGAACTGCAGATGGAGAATGTGAGATAACAAGGTGTAGAGCTGGATGAACACAGCAGGCC
>JAHRHZ010000222.1:41398489-41410726 GCA_024137785.1 Ginglymostoma cirratum | reverse complement strand
TTCCTGCTCCTCTGATGCTGCTGGGCCTGCTGTGTTCATCCAGCTCTACACCTTGTCAGTTCAGAGGGCAGTTCAGAATCAACCATGTTGCTGTGGGTCTGGAGTCACATGTAGGCCAGACTAGGTGAAGGTGGTAGGTTTTGTCCCCGAAAGACATTAGTGAACCAGATGGGTTTTTCCTGACAATCGGCAATGATTTCATGGTGATCAGTAGATCCTTATTTCCAGACTTTTTTTTGAATTCCAATTCCACCATCCACCATGGTGGGATTTGAACCCAGGTCCCCAGGACATCAGCTGGGTTTCTGGATTGATAGTCTAGCGTTAATACCACTAGGCCATTACCAACTCAACTTCTCAAATCTTTAATAAATAAACATAAATATTTTTCTGTTAGCCAATCCCTTGTGTCTGACGCCTTTGCTCTTACTCAGTAGATAAAGATCAGGTAAAGAAAAAGTATTAGTATTCATCTCCCTTTGTCAGGGAGAATTCCAGCTTATCATTATCCTGTTTATCCTGACTTCATTTCAGGTTGGTCTTGCTCACATTTTTACTTGATGCCCCCTTGTACTGGATTCTCCCATCAGTGGAAATAAGGGGCCAAATCTTCCAGTCTCTAGATCATCCAAATTTGTTCAGACAACTAAAGGTGCAAATTGGGATCCCAACCTCTCTGGAAATTGCCTGGGAAGTCTAATCTCCCAAAGGCCAATTCACCAGCTCCACAAGGCCCTGTGCTCTGTCTGTGACTTGAAGCTGGAATTGGAGACTTCAGAGGGGATTGAAGCTGAGATGAAATTAGAAGTTGAAATGTTACTATGAGAGTCCAGGATGCAGGGGAAACATTGGCTAGATAAGAAAGAAAGTTTTGGCAAGGATAAATGGGACAAAAATAGAAGTTGCTGGAAAAACTCAGCAGGTCTGCCATCATCTGTGAAAAGAAGCAGACTTAATGTTTCAGGTTCAGTGGCTCTCTTTCAGAACCGACTTGGTGTAGATGATAAAGAAAAGGTGGGGGATGGGGATGAAGAAAACAATAGATGGAGATCCCTTCTGACCTTCTACTGTCTGATGTTTAACATTTTGTACTTGGCAAACCTCTTAGTTTTATTCTTCTGTGCTCCCAACTCAATGGTTTCAGCCACAACATGATGTTAAAATCTTCTTCCATTGCTTTTGCCTGTGTCCATTTCTTTGAATAGTCCTCTCCGCATCCCACAGATGCCTTCACCTACGTTCAACACTCTCCTTCCACCTGCATTCCTCCCTCTGGCCTTTTACCTGCATTCAACCTGTTCATTGAGTATGGTTGACATGACATTGTTCACCTTAACTTATCTGCCCTCCTTTACCCATTCAGACCTATCTCCTTCTGAACTGACTGCACTCCATGCTTTCAGATCCAACCCTGACTTTGTTATTAAGCCTGTTGACAAGGGTGATGCTATTGTTGTCTGGTGTACTGACCTCTACATTGCAGGGGCTGATTGCCAGCTCTCAGATACCTCCTCCTTCCTCTACTGGACCATGACTACTCCATGGAACACTAAGCCATTGTGTCTGCACTGGTCATAATCCCATTTTGTGTAGCGATTGCTTTCCCCCCCACTGCCTTCAAGCTCATAATCTCCCAACTCTGCACAACTCGCCCTTACCTCCTTTCCAAGGAGTGCCAGGGAAGACCCATTGTTTCTGCCTGCTCCTGCCCCACAGATTTCATCTCTTCCTACCTCAACTCTGTTTGCTTTTCCCTTGTCCTTCCCACTTGCATCCACAATCCTTCTGATGCTTTACATCAGTTTCAGAATTTCCAGACTTGACTGTCCCCAATATGTTTTGACTGTTTTGTCAGTCAAGAATTTATCCACCTCTGCCTTAAAATAGTCAATGACCTTGTCCCTAAAAGTATTGTGACAGTTTCAATATGGGAAATATGGCAGCTAATTTATATGCAGCAAGCAACAAGGTAATGGGGATAATTTATAACCAGGACATTGAGAGAAGTGGTCCTGCTCTCCTTGAAATAGTGCCATGGAATCTTTTATGACCATCTGAGAGGGCAGGTTGGAATTCAGTTTAACTTTTTTCTTGTGAAAAATCAGAACCTCTGACAGTGCAGTGTGCTCCCTCACTATTGCATGGAGAGTCAACTGAAAATATGTAGTTAGTTTCTGGAGTGGGCCTTGAACCCACAATCAGCTTGATCTGGGCATGAGCGCTAACACTGACCCACAGTGACAACTGAAACATACACTTGTATAAATAGTATAGTGAATGCAAACCTGTCTGCAGCTCAGAGTGTGGCCAGATAAAGTCTAAAACCAATCTAAACCATGTATTTCAAATTGTGGTTTGGTTGCTATAACCTTAAAACAATCTGTTGTGGAATAATGACGTACTCTGATAGTAATATAACAAAGAGCTGCCAATTGTTTGGAAATGGTTTGTAGTAAATGGGCTGATGACATTACATTACTTCTGGCTCTACTTCAGGAAAATGTCTCTTTATAAAAAGCTTTGTTGAACATTTTCCTGGTAAAGTTATCAAATGATTTTGTACTTTACTGACTACAGCTATAACACAGACTGTTTGCCTATAGAAACAAATGGAAAATAAGAAGGAATGTTACTAAATCAAACAATACAATTTCCTTCAGATTCTTAAAATTAGGTTAATGCTGTTCAATGTAACTGGCTCAAATAGAAATAATCATTACCATACTGCAATGAACAATAAGAATAAGGACAAAGAAGGCTAATTGTTGATGTCTCAGTAGCTTTATTTCAAAGTCAAATAGGAGCTTGCTTTATTATAATGTCAGAGGGTTAATTGCAAATCAAAGGACAAAGTAGCAATATTCGTCATTTTTATGTTGAACTGTGATTAGGAAAATAGTCGCCTAAATGGTGAGGTTATTTTGGGTAATTTTGAGGCCACTTTATAAATTCCCACACTGGTCAAAAGAGGAACTTGTGTAACCACTAAAAACTAAATATTGTACTGAAGAGAACAGCATGAGGTTAACTTCAGGAGCTTGATCCAATTAAGAAGTTACTTTACAGTTTTACTTTAAGCCACTTGGAGATACTAAACCAGATCATTGTGAAATTTGCCCTCATTGCCAATGTTGGCACCTCTGGGTATTTGCCACCTCTGTTAGTATGAGGTTCGGGGTGGGTGTTGTTTGCGGTAGTTACTAATGCTGTTAATTCTCTTTTGTCTGTATTGAATTTAGAGCCTGACTAATGATCAGTGTTAGAGGATAGATCACTGGTGCAGATAACTACAACAGGAACTTGCCTTAGTTACCAAGATGATAGAATGTATGATAGCAATAAGTAAAATTTACATTTCTCATCATGAGTAACTATTACAGACTTTCAAGAGCTGTATCCTGAACCATAGGAAGGCAAGTGTAGAACTCCTATCTAAATCCAAAACCTATACGATTTCATCAAATTTGGAGCTCAATATTGCTCAACATTAAGTCTTTTTTCAGAATTACATTATACGAGACAGAAAAGGGAACTGTGTCAAAGAGGTCAGATTAAAGGAAACTAGTTAAGGAGGAGAGGGACTGTCCAAGTGGCAGAGAAGCTTGGGCAAGGAATTCCAATAGTTGAGGGCCTGTACGGCTGAATATAAGAAGTTAATAAATCTAATATTTACCCTGGATTTCATTACATTCAGATTGTGATCGAGACATTTTCAGTTCAATTTAGATTTGATTATGAACAAATATACAATATTAGCACCTATGTTAGACTAATACACATTTTTTATGGGCATTATATTGTAAATTTTGATATTTTGCACATACAGCAAATGTGCTGCTCCATAATTACAATTGCTGAAGGGCCACAATGGATTGGACACAAGTACATTATTGTGAAGGAAATACTTAAAAGGGAAAGATTTGTTTGATTGGTACCTGTTCAACACAGTATGATACAGACTATATTGATTCTCTGGGAATAGACAGGATTGTGGGCCATTGTCAAATGGCGTGCACAGATTAAAGCTACACTCCATGAATACATTGTTTTTCTTTTATCTTTTGAAATTGCCACCATCCAAAGCATGACTTGAGAGGATGACCAACCAAATGCCAAATAATGTATAAAAGGAAATGTGAATGTGGCTTTATGGTGGCATGGGAAGAAGAAAAGTCCAAATTATTTCAAGAGGAAAATAAACAATGTCCCTCCTTACATAGAACTGAATTGCACACCACAGTACAGGCCCTTCGGCCAACGATGTTGTGCAGACCTATTATCCTACTAAGATCAAACTACCATGCATACCCTACATTTTACTATCCTCCATGTGCCTATCCAAGAGTCACTTAAATGTCTCCAAAGTATCTGACTCCACTACCACTGCCGGCAGTGCATTCCACACGCCCACCACTCTCTGTGTAAAGAACCTATCTCTGACATCTCCCCTGTACCTTTCTCCAGTCACCTTAAAATTATGCCCCCTCGTAATAGTCATTTCCACCCTGGGAAAAAGTCACTGGCTATCCACTCTATCTATGCCTCTCATCATCTTGTGCACTCCTATCAAGTCACCTCTCATCCTTCTTCACTCCAATGAAAAAAGCCCTAGCTCTCTCAACCTTTCCTCATAAGACCTGCCCTCCAGTCCAGGCAGCATTCTGGTAAATCTGCTCTGCACCCTCTCTAAAGCTTCCACATCATTCCTATAACAAGCCACCCGGAACTGAACACAATATTCCAAGTGTGGTCTAACCAGGGTGTTATAGAGCTGCAGCATAACCTCGCGGCTCTTAAACTCAATTCCCCCGCCAATGAAAGCCAACACACCATACGCCTACTTTTTGCTGCTTTAACTTGTGGGATTATGCCAATTTCACTATTTTTATTTCCTTTCTGTTGAATTTATCTATGGATTAATGATCAGCATTTGGCTTATAACTAAACGATTGTTTTAGAAAGCACTCCCTGGAACCTTGTATTCCTGAACTGACATGGAATGACTTGTGGAAGTACTGGGCAACAAGTTGGGATCATTAGTGCCCATTATTTGAGTGGCACTGGTACCTTTGGAAGTCAAAATTGGCCCACAGCACCTAATGAATGCCCAAATTTGATGAGTCAGATTTGTCTGAAAATGATTTCATTTTTCATGGTCACAGTGCCACACAGATTTGTCAACAATCACCATGCGCAACGATCCCTCCTACCGATAATGTCACGGATGGATACATATGCGACAGGCAAACTGGTTAGGACAAGGTCAAGCGCCTTTTTCTTTCTTGTTGATTCCTTCATGGCCTGCCACAGCCCCAGCTAGCATCTATGTCTTTCAGGCTGCAGCTATGTCAGTCAGTAGTGGTGCTGGTCAGATAAGATGTACACAGGGATGATGATGGTGGTATTGGAACGTTGTCTCTAATGTATGATTCAGTCAGTAAAACTGTTAGTCTATTGCTTGACCAGCCTATGAGACAGATTGCACAATTTGGGGCTATTTTCTTTTCCATGTTGTTAGTACGGAGAACTGGGTTTGTGTAGCAGACTATTTGTTTTGTAACTGTTTGGTGCAACTGGAGGCTTGCTAGGCCCTTTAAAAACAACCATGTGGCAGGAATCACATGCAGGCCGGATAAGGTAAGGATTGCAGATTTCTTTCATTGAACCAAATAGGTTTTGATAACATTAGCTTATGGTCACCACCACTGAGACTAGCTTTTAATTCTGGGCTTTCTCATTTGAATTCAATTTCCTGATTTATTTAAGTAGGGCGTTTGATAAGGTTCCCCATGGTAGGCTTATGCAGAAGGTAAGGAGGCATGGGATAGGGGGAAATGTGGCAGATTGGTTTCAGAATTGGATGACCCTTAGAAGACAAAGGGCGGTAGTGGACGGAAAATATTCAGCATGGTGCTCAGTTACGAGTGGTGTACCACAAGTATCTGTCCTGGGTCCTCTTCTGTTTGTGATTTTTGTAAATGATTTGGATGAAGGAGTGGAAGGGTGGAATAACAATTTCGCGGATGATATGAAGGTGGGTCACATTGTGGACAGTGCAGAGGGCTGCCCTAGGTTACCAAGGGACATTGATAGGATGCAGAGCTGGGCTGAGAAGTGGCAGATGGAGTTTAACCCTGAAAAGTGTGAGGTGATTCACTTCGGAAGGACAAATTTGAAAGCAGAATACAGGGTTAACGGAAAGATTCTTGGCAGTGAGGAGGAGCAGAGGGATCTTGGGGTTCATGTTCACCGTTCCCTGAAAGCTGACACCCAGGTGGATGGAGTTGGTAAGAAGGCGTATGGTGTGTTAGCTTTCATTAATAGAAGGATCAAGTTCAAGAGCCGTGAAGTTATGCTCCAGCTATACAAAAGCCTGGTTTGGCCACATCTGGAGTATTGTGTCCAGTTCTGGTTGCTTCATTATAGGAAAGATGTGGAGGCGTTGGAAAAGGTTTAGAGGAGATTTACCAGAATGTTGCCTGGAATGGAGGGAAGGTCTCACAAGGAAAGGTTGAGAGAGCTAGAGCTTTTCTGTTTAGAACGACAAAGGATGAGAGGTGACTTGATAGAGGTATACAAAATGATCAGAGGTATAGATAGAGTGGGCAGCCAGGGACTTTTTCCTAGGGTCGAGGTAGCTATTATGAGGGGGCATAGTTTTAAAGTGAGTGGAGGTAGATTTAGGGGAGACGTCAGAGGTACTCAGAGAGTGGTAGGGGCATGGACTGCATTGCTGGAGCGGGTAGTGGAGTCGGCCTCATTAGGGGTATTTAAGCGGCTATTAGATAGGCATATGGATGATAGTATAAGGTGGGGTGGAGGTTAGATAGACGTTAAGATTAGGGTAAAAGTTTAGCACAACATCGTGGGCCAAAAGGCCTGTACTGTGCTGTACAGTTCTGTGTTCTAAGTTCTATGTTCTACTGCCATGGTGGGAATTAAACCCATGTGCCCAGTGCATTAGCTTGAGCCACTGTATTACAAGTACAAGCACACTATCTCTACACTACTGCCTTCAATATGAAATCACATACCGACGAAGAGGAGGAAGAAAGACTGGGCTAAGAGAGAAAAAAAAAATTAGAAGATGTTTTAATTTGATATTTGTTAAAATTCTTATAATAAATAAAACCTGAATAAATTAGACTCCCTTGAAATAGTTTATTTTCAGTGCCAGAGGCGTTGACTGTCAGTAATGAACAATAATGATATAATGTAAAGGTATTTGCTCTTCAGATTCCCGGACTCAAATATCTGTAGTGAGTTCACTAGTATACAAGGACAGCCACCTCAGGTGATTCAATGCATTTCAATGCAGGATGAAAGAGCAAACAGTAGTTTTCTGTGCAGCAGCCTACTTCAGGCAAAAACTTTTGGATTTTATTATTTAACCATTAAAGTATCCCTCATCTGAAGTTGCTATGCCACTTATATTAAATAACTGCCAGGCCACCAGCCCATTGTTGTGTTAGTAGAAAAATCTGTACCAATGCTACTCTGTGACTTTGAGGAAGGGTCACCAGACCTGAAACGTTAACTCTGATTGTTTCTTCACAGATGCTGCCAGACCTGCTGAGTTTTACCAGCATTTTCTGTTTTTGTTCCTGATTTACAGCATCCACAGTTCTTTTGGTTTTTACTCTGTGAGTTGCTTTTCATCTTCTCCCTTAATTGACAGCTTATTTAGTCACGCATGGCAAATTGATTAACGGAATCGATTGATCCCAATTTGCATCATGGATTGAAACTGTTTAGTTTATTTTCATTAGAAGCTTGTTATTAACTAAAATGCTTTTGTTTTCCTTAATTAAGTTAAAAATTAATTTCCTGAGGGGACACAACTAGAATGAGATTGGTGTTTGCGATAAAGAGATGAAACAAACTGAAGATTTGAATTGCGATTAAAACCTTAATTCGGAAGTGAATAGGTTTTGGAACAGATGCTGGAAAATTAAATGGATGGCTGAGTAAACTTTTAGATGGAATTCAAACCCCAGGTTATTAATTTTGCAACATTTCCTGCAGTATACTGAGTTGTGGGATAAATCAAAGAACAATGATCACAATTCCTGAAAAAAAACAAGTCTGCGAAGAATAAAATATAGAAAGCAAAAAAATCAACAAAAAGTTCTCCTCTGCAACCACTTCATATCCCCCACCATCTTCAACTTGCCCCAGTGTAAAGCTAGGGGATGAATTTTCCCATTCTTGGGTGAAGTGTCTGTTTGGGTGGGATTCATGCCAGTGGCCCACCGTTACCCATGGAAGCTTTCCTCGTGCAGTTGTCTGCTCTTCTACTCATTAATTATTCAACAGTTGTCTCTGGTACCCATCTCATGGAATCATGTAGCAGGAGAATTGGAGGTGTACATGATGCAGCAACTTTGTGACATTCAGGGTGCTGGATCCATGCTGGAATCTTAGCTTCACAGCACTTCAGATGATACAAGCTGAGAACTGGCCCTTACCCTAAGCCCTACAACCCATTCAAACTTAAGAAACGGTGCAAAATAGGAACCTACTACCCTGGTTCTCCAACAGTGACCTGGCCAGTCCAAATGAGAACGCAATAGTTGGAGTGAGAAGGAGACTAGTGCCATCCATTCTGAGCTCAATCTCACCTCTCTGAGAAGGAAGCCACTCAACCTTTGGAGGATAACCTAGCAAGAATTTCACCTGCATCCACTCAGAACCATTCAGTTCAATGGGTTTTCTTTCTAGATTAGACTCAGGAGCACAATCTGGAGATCATATCACTGACCTGTTTCTGCAGATGATCAGGAAGAAATACATAAGGTGACTGTCACTTAGAGGACTGCCAAAGACCAGGCACTTGATCAGCCTCAGACAGAAGAAAATGCCATGGTCTCTGTCATTTATGACCTCATCAAAATGCAGAGAAATGATCAGAAGCAGTGGGCAGGTTGTCAGAGACAGTTCATAAACTGGATTGTATTTATTTAACAAAGGCTGTAAGGAGAAGCCTGGGAACTGTAGACATGTGAGCCTGTTATCAATGGTGGGTATATTGTTGGAGGTGTTTCTGAAAGATATGACTTATGTACGTTTGGAGAGGGAAGGACTGATTAGCGATAGTCAGCATGATTTTGTGCAAGGGAAATCATGTCTCATAAACTTGATTGAGTTTTTTGAGGAAGTAACCAAAAAGATTGATCAGGGCAGAGTAGTAGACATTGTTTACTTGGACTTATTAAAGCCTTTTATAAGGTTCCACATGATAGACTAATTAATAAAGTTAGATCACATGAGATTCAGTGTGAGCTTCCCAATTGGATACAAAATTGTCTTTAAGGTAGGAGTCAGAGGGTGGTGGTGGAAGGTTGTTTTTAAGACTGGAGGCCCGTGATCAGCAGAGTTCCATAGGGATCGGTATTGTTTGTCATTTATCTAAATTTTTTGAATGAGAATATAGGCATAGTTAGTAAGTTCTTGGATGGCAACCAAATTGGTGATAGAATGGGCAATGAAGAAGATATCCAAGATAACAAAGAGATCTTGATCAATTGGGTCAACCAACTGAGGAGTGGCAAATGGAATTTAATTTGGATAAATGTAAGGTATTGCATTTTGATACAACAAAGAAGGGAGGATCTAATACAATTAATTGTCGGGCCCTGGGTGGTGGTGTCGAACAGAGAGACCTCGGGGTTCAGGTACATAATCCTTTGAAATTTACGTCACAGGTAGACAGGGTGATTAAGAAACTGTTTATCACGATTGCCTTCATTGTCCAGTCTTTTGATTATAGGAGTTGAGACGTCATGTTAAGGTTGTACAGGACATTGGTGAGGGCTCTTTTGGAATACTGTGTGCAGTTTTGGCCTCCCTGTTAACGGAATATTATTAAGCTGGAGTGGGTTCAGAAACTGTTTACTAGGATGTTGCTGGGAATGGAGGGTTGGAGTTATAAAAATAGCCTGGGTAGGTTGAGTCTTTTGTCACCGGAGCATTGGAGGTTAAGGGGTGACCTCATAGAAGTTTATAAAATTGTGGGAGGAATCGGTAAGTTAAATAGCAAAGGTCTTTTCCTTAAGGAGGGGGAGTTCAAAACAAGAGGGCATATTTTTAAGGTGAGAGGAGGAAGATTTAAAAATGACATGAAGGGCAACCTTTCTACATAAGACAGTAGTTAGTGTGAGGAATGAGCTGCCAGAGGAAGAGGTGGATGCAAGTACAGTTACAACATTTAAAAAACATCTGGTTAAATACATGAATAGGAACAGTTTGGAGATATATGGGACAAGTGCAGGCAGGGGGATCTATTTAGTTTGGGACCATGGTTGGCATGGACTAGTTGGACAGAAAGGTCTGCTTCCATGATGTATGATTCTACGATTCTACGACTCTATGACCCAGGTCCAGCACACTCAGTAGCTGCTGGATATGTGGTATGGACACAATGGGTTGAATGGCCTCCTTCTGTACTGTAAAATTCTATGATTCTATGTGCACAATCCTGCACTCCATTGCTGCAACTTTTGTATTCATCATCAATGGGAAGGTAAGCGGGCAGGACACTGTCAGCAGGCAGGGTCCAGTAGGGGGAAGTGACCCCTGGCGTCCACCAATGAAGATTCACAAGGCAACAGGGCTAACAACAGAGCCGGCTCCTCTAGCCTATTCATAGAGAGAGAGACGGTACGTAGATATAGTAAGAGGGAAAGGAAGAAGGAGACAGATAGTTACCATGGTTAATAATCCAATAATCCTGGGGTGACAAAGGCCTAGTGGTATTATCAGTGGATATTAATCTTAAGACCCAGTAGTGTTCTGGGAACTCAGTTTGACTCTTGCCATGGAGAATGTTGGAATTTGAATTCAATAAAAATCTGGATGATAGAGTCTAATGATGACCATGAATCCATTGCCGTTGTTGGAAAACCCATTTGGTTCACCCATGCCCTTTAGGGATGGAAACTGCCATGCTTACCTGGTCTCGACTAAATGTGACTCCAGACGCACAGCACTGTGATTGACTCTTAATTGCCTTCTGGAATGGGCAATAAATGCTGGCCAAGCCAGCGATGCCTGCATCCCATGAATGAATAAAAGAATCCTGCACTTTTGTACATACATGTTCACTGATTCTCTGAAAACATCTGCTTTTGTCTCTTTATACCTGTCACATCTGGAGAGGTTATAACTGTTTGAGAGATGAACAGTTTTTTCAGATATCCCAATAATGAAAGGCATTGCTCATCTCTCACAAGCAATCTCCCTGAATAGAGATAGCCTCAAGCGTTCAGGATCCTTGAACCATCACGCAGCCAAAGGTGTTGCACTTTGTTGGTAGCATCAGCAATGTCTCCATTAATGTGTGGGATAGAGCCAGGCTCTGCCCTGTACAAACCATCCACACTAACATCCACCCTGTGAGTGGGAGCACAGAATCAGTGACATTCCACACACCTCTGTGGGCAATGTTTCGTTCTGTCACTGTTTTCAAGGAGTGCATTGCCATTCAAGGCTGAGAAGTATACAATAGGTACAATGAGCATACAACGTCTTCACTCTGCCTCATTGGCCTGCTGGGATAAGCTGCAGAAAGCACTCCCTCTCTCGGTATAAATGCTGATCGATAGGATGCTCAAAGCATTTCAGGGCAATTTAGTGGTCTACACAAACTCTGAAACTTTTGGTGAACCGATGATGGAAAGGTGAAAAGGAGCTTGCTCACAACTTCTTACAACCTGCTGCCTATCATGAGGGACTGCATTGCACCACATTCGGTACCCATCTGCCGACAGAAGCCCAAAAGCCACTGTTCATAGGATCCTTATAGTGCAGAAAGAGGCCATTCAGCCCATGTAAGAGATTAGCATACGATACGAAAGTGCATGGGATTGGTGTACTGACATAGAGAAATGGTTGATACAGGAAAAATGGACCACAAATAAATGAGTTATTTTCCAAATGGCAGCCAGTGTCTGGTGGAGGTATCACAGGGATGAACGTTTCAACCCCATTGATTCACAATATATATTAATGATTTATTTGAGAAAATGAAATGTAGCATCTCCAAGTTTGTAGCTGACATAAAGCTGAGTGGAAGCACGAACAGCGAGGAGGATGCAGAGATGCTTTCGTGTGATTTGGACAAGTTCAGTGAATGGGCAAATGTGTGGAAGATGAAATAAAATGTGGATAAACATGAGATAACAAGGTGTAGAGCTGGATGAACACAGCAGGCCAAGCAGCATCAGAGGAGCAGGAAGG
>JAHRHZ010000222.1:41326434-41398089 GCA_024137785.1 Ginglymostoma cirratum | reverse complement strand
GGGGGAGGGGAAGGGTCTAGGCCCGAAACGTCAGCCTTCCTGCTCCTCTGATGCTGCTTGGTCTGCTGTGTTCATCCAGCTCTACACCTTGTTATCTCAGATTCTCCAGCATCTGCAGTTCCTACTATCTCTGGATAAATATGAGATTATTCACTTTGGTAGCAAAGGCAGAAAGGCAGATTATTACCTGAATGGCAATAGATTGGGAAAGGTGGAGGTGCAATGAGGCCTGGGAGTCCTCGTGCACCAGTCAATGAAAGTAAGCATGTAGATACAGTAGGGAGTGAAGAAGGTAAATGGTATGTCAGCTTTCCTAACAAGGTGATTCGAGTACAGGAACAGGGATGTCTTGCTGCAGTTGCACAGGGGCTTGGTGAGACTGCACCTGCAGCATTCTGTGCAGGTATAGTCTACTTTTTTGAGGAGGGATGTTCTGTCTATGAAGGGATTGCAACAAAGATTTACCAGAATGATTCCTGGATGGCAGAACTAACATATGAAGGGAATCTGGATTAGTTAGGAATATATTCATTGGATTTAGAAGAATAAGGGGTGGGGAGGAAGCGAATGTGGATTTCATAGAAACCTATAAAATTCTAACAGGTCTAGATAGGATAAATGCAGGAAGCATATTTACAATGACTAGGAAGTCCAGAACCAAGCGTCACTGTGAGTATACAAGATGTCCATTTAGGACTGAGTTGAGGAGAAATTTCTTCACCCAAAGAATAGCGAGCCTGTGAAATCCTTTACTACCAAATGTGTTTGAGGCCAAAACATTGAATGTTTTCAAGAATGAGTCAGATATCATTCTCTGGGCTAAAGGGATCAAAAGGAATGAAAAGAATACTAGGACAGGATGCTGAGTTGGACGTTCAGCTATGGTCATATTGCATGGAGTAGTGGACTCAAAGGGTTGATTGACCTATTCCAGTTTCTATGCTTCTATGCCCATAACACACAAGTTTTTCTTAGCAAGTGGGGTTTTTGTTTCATCAGTCTGCAAAGAATTTATGTATGTCTCTGTCTGGTATGCTAAAGCTATTATTTCACGTCTGTCGCTTGGCCCATCTGGAACAAAAGATAATGAAATATGCTAATGTTTGTGAAATGCGTGGTTCTGAATAATATTCTGCCCCAGCAATGACCTTAAAGGCTGTTTGGAAAGTGTTAATTTCCTGCAATCATGAACTATTCAGATTGTTTAAAATACTTTAAAGGGCTTCCCAGAAATAAGGTTAAGCTCTTCCATGTATACTTCCTATCTAATTGAGATGTTATGGATACCAATGACCTACCTCAGGTTCAAGAGAGGAACGTGATTATTTTTCTTTGTAATTCTTCTGATAGATAGCTTTGTAGCCAAATTTAATGCTGTATTTGGCATCAAAGGCTCAATGATCTGACGAAAACACTCAGGTTATTAACCTCATCAGATGATGTGCATATGAATAGGGAGGAATTGCACTTAATGATAACTTTGTGTTGAAAATTGCTGTCTGTGCAGGAGTTATATCTTTGCTGTTATCGACACTTAGAAGGCTTGGTACAGCCTGTTCGTATGGAGCATTTTTAATGTTAAATAAATCTTTAATATAAATAAATTTGCCTGTCAGTTTAGAATACAAGTCACTACTTGATAAGTTGAAGTGTAGATATTCTAACTGGGTCAAGATTATTTGGTGGCTCAAACCATAATGAAAGCCAGAGTACTTTGAAAAGGATTTTTTGCTGAATGTACCTAGATGTTGCTTGACTCTAGATCACAGTCTATTTATGTGACAAGAACACCAAACCCAAGGAGCGTAACATAAAAATGTAACTTACTGGACAACAATCACAAACAGCACCTGAAAATCACTAGAAGTTCAGTTTCTCTTCTTAGATTCTTTAGAAAATTTAATTTCGATGCCTTTTGCATTTTTCAATGTGATTAAAACATTAAACATCATTTAGGAGAGGCAAGCTTTAATTGCATTTTTAAACAGGTCCTAAAACTGTCTAGAAAATCCTTGAATTGTTTTCCTCCTTTTGGAAATAAGCTAAGTGGAAAGAATTCTTTTTAAAATTGCATCAGTAATTGACAGGAACGGCAATTCCCTGTATAAAGGGTGAGTTTACGGTCCCTACATTGAGTCAATAAAGCCAAGCTTATTAAATTGGCTACCCTTGGGGCCTAATGGGCTTAACCTCCAGTAATTTATGGTTCATCGGAAAAAATGTTTCTATTTGCACAAAGTAAAACAAACATTAAATTTAATTTTCCAAATATCACAAGTTTACTTTATTAAACTAGTATTGAGTGGCTGGTATAGTATTTCCAGAGGGACCAGAAGAAATAGGAACAAGATCAGGCCAATCAGCCCCTGAAGCCTGCTCTGCCATTCAATAGGATCATGGCTGATCAGTATTCCTCTCATCCACTTTCCTGCTTTGTCCTTCTAACCTTTGATTCCCCTCCTGATCAAAAGTCTGTTTATCTTAGCCTTAAATATACACAATATTCTGGGCCCACAGCTCTCTGTGGCAAGGAATTCTAAAGATATTCAACCATCCGAGAGAAGAAATTCCTCCTCATCTCAGTTCTAAATTGGCGCCCTTTAATTCTGAGATTTGCCCTTTGGTCCTAGACATTGTCATGAGGGGCAACATCCTTTCAGCATTAACCCTGTCAAGACCCTTAAGAATCCTACATGTTTCAATGAGATCACTTCACATTCTTCTAAACTCCAGTGAATAGAGTTCCAACCTGTTTCACTTTTGCTCATAAAACAATTTACCCACATCAGGGATCATCCCTTGTGAACTTTCTCTGAACTGCCTTCAATGAAATGATACCATTCTTTAAACGAGGGGACCAAAACTGTGCCCAATACTCCAGATATGGTTTCACCAGCACCTTCCAATCAGGCTTCCCTATTCTTAAATTCCAACCCCCTTGAAATAAGGGCCAACATTGCATTAGTTTTCCTGATTACATGCTGTCCCAGTGTGCTAGCTTTCTGTGTTTCATGCACAGTATCTAAGTTCCTTTCCGGTGCAGCTTTCTGTGGTTTCTCTCCATTTAAATAGCACTCCGTTCTTTCCTTCCCTTCCAGAATGAGCAGCTTTACATTTTCCCACATCATACTCAGTTTGCCAAACTTTTGCCCATTTATTTAACCTATCAATATCTCTCAACAACAATTAACAATGGTTATATAGTTACCATTTGGTTAGGTTTTTAATTCAAGGCTTTTTTTTTTTATTGAATTCAATCTTCCAACTAAGTGCTTGGCCCACACTATCAGGCTTTAGCATAACTGAGCCTTTTGTTTAGCATCATGCTGATTAATGATTGTCTGCATTTAAAACAGTTAATAAATTTTTCTCCTTTATCATTTTCCAGAGGGAAAAATCTTGAAGTACAAGCAGTACTTTATAAATCTTTTGTATATCATCCAGTATGCTGACCACACAAACTGACTTAATCACTTCTGTGAACATTTTGTGTTCTCTTTACTGGTCTTATTTAATCCAATTGAATGAACACACATACTTTTGGGCGGCACGGTGGCACACTGGTTAGCACTGCTGCCTCACAGCACCAGGGACCCGGGTTCAATTCCACCCTCGGGCAACTGTCCGTGTGGAGTTTGCACATTCTCCCCATATCTGCGTGGGTTTCCTCTGGGTGCTCCGGTTTCCTCCCACTGTCCAAAGATGTGCAGGCGATGTGGATTGGTCACACTAAATTGCCCGTAGTGTTCAGGGATTTGTACATTAGGTGGGTTATAGGGGATAGGTCTGGTTGGGATGCTCTGAGGGTCGGTGCGGACTTGTTGGGCTGAAGGGTCTGTTTCCACACTGTAGGGATTCTATGATACCTTCCTGTAGGACAAGGCGATGACCCACTCCGTCACCATTTCTCACAGATCTAATAAAAATATAGATACTATTAACGAGATATTATTTGCAGTTATGCTTGTATATATTTGTTGAAGATTACATTGATATGTTCATTAAAAATAACACCAGGATTCCCAAGTTTAAGTATTCTTGTCCACCTCACTCAAATTTAAAAGAAAGTAAAAGAGCCAATAATGCTTCTGTAGTGCTTGAGTGCTGTAGATACTCAAGGCACATGTAAAATAGCTATTGCATTTTAGGTCCATTCAGTCCTATGAGGATCTATTTTAAAATGGCTGTCTACTACATAATTAAGGCTAGGCAATAGTTATTGATTCAGAAATATAGTTGCTAATTTACAAATGTGTTTTTTTTCTTCCTGTCAGTATCAAAGCATTTTGAGATCTTCTTAAAGCTGCATTCCTGGTGCTGATGTCCTAGTGACCTGAAATGGTGGCAAACTTTAATGATGATCCTGCTGGTTCGACTGTGGGTTCTGAAGGAAGAGGAAGAGAATGGAAGGAGGTATGTAATTAGAACCTAGGTGTTCAAAGTAGGGACACACTTACACCATTATTCATATGTGGGCAAACATAATATGTTCAGAAATGTTTGAGAATACCTGTATGTGGATATTCTGATTCCCAAAGACATCATGATAAAGATAGCCAATTTCTCATTGGCAGACATGGAAACTACCTTCAGGGCAAGCACTGTTCCTTTATGGAGCACTGAATGTGCCTACTTCTCTGAATGCTTAGGCTGTTGGACCTTTTTGAGCAAATCTTGGAGATAAGTTTCAAAATTTGTTCAAATTCAATTTGTAGTGGTCAGATCCATTATTCAACTGATAGAAATTCTGTTTATCTCAGTAATAATTTCAACATCTTCCCATTAAAAGTAGTCAGTGGCGTGAATAACACTTTTTTACCCAAATATTAATATCTAAATTGCACAATCCATACAATAAAGTCACATAAACCAAAAAGAGTTCCTCTCTACTAACATGAAGTTGATCCACAACCATAAGTACAGAATCATAAATGATATTGTCCATTATCCATTGACAATATCGTTTTGTACCTCCTATTACTTCAGGGACCAGCAAGATTGAATAGATGGTACTTAGGCCATCAATGCATCCAATGACTACATCTCATGCAATTAATGGACAATGAACTAGAAATAAAGATAAGATGAGCCCCTTCCTTGTCAGGATCTTGATGGGGTAAACTGTCAGATGCAAAAGTAATAATCCTGCTTTGTTTACAGTTTGGCGATATTTTGTATTACACCTAGATTAACATAGCCAAAACAATTATAATTTACTGTCCCTTTGTGCACCATTTTCCTATAAAGAAACATTGGCATTAACAGCTAAAGGAGAAACAGCCTCAATTTGTGGCAGAGGAAAATGTCAACCGGGAACTATCATGTTTTCTGTGCTATTCATATTCATCCAGGAAGAGCTTTAAGGCAGATTGTAATAGATGTGGGGTGAGTTTTAGCTTTGGGCTCAATCAGGAATTGTGCTAGTTTTCAGAATTGATTTTATAGTTCAAGCTTCTGCTCAAATTTATATGCATTACAAGTGTTCAATTCTTTCATTTTCCAGTGTAATTGAACAGATTTTAATACGAAATTTAAATTAATCTTGCAATGAAAAATATTCCTTGATGTAGACCCTCACAGTCTTACCTCATTGTAGGACAATGTATAAAATGGGAAATGATTTGTATTAGTTAGTAATCTCAAGTCTTTCTCCAGTGGAGGAGAATGTTAAGTGGAAGACTGCTGGGTGGTAATTCAACATTACAAATTGTTCTTTCATTTAAAGGCTACGGGACCACCCTCTACAGCAAACAAAGTTTCAGACAGAGGTCATGAGACTGAGCTAATGTGCTATGTATTGAGATGGGAAAATGAACTTTGTGCACACCCACAGCTGATGCTCAGCAATCTGGTGCTCAGCACAAACATTGCGAACCAAAGTGAAAATTGCTTCACTCAAATGCCAACGAGGTATTATCTTTTCCTTGTTCATTCCCCAATATATTATGTAGCATTTGGCATTTCGTTATAGGGGTTTTGCTGAAGGAGAATCAGGTTTGACCCGCACACAGACCTAACATCATAGGTCAACCTGGATCACTGAATATAGAATAAGCTGACCTCAAAGCCAAAGAATTGGTAGTCTGTGTTTGCTCTTTTGCTCTCTGATAATGGGGGTTGCTGATGGAGTAAACTTCTTTGTAGTCCATTAGTCGCCTAGTAGCTCACCCTAATATTCATGTGTCATGAGCAAATCTATGCAGATTATTCAGCCATAATGACTATTACAGGGAAGTTGGTTCTATTTCATACCCAGCATCCTGTCTGCAGCTGTTCACAATTCAATTCAAATCTCTCTATATACACTTCCATCATTGTTACAAAATGTTGTGATCACTAAAATTTAAATATTTCGTATACTATCATTCAGATTAAATTACATGCAGAAGTGTTAAGTCTGCCACAACAGGCAGTTTGCTCTGTATGGACTCCTGAACCCTGCCATCAAGCTCAAATTGAGGTCAGAAGCCAACACAATGTGAGCAACAGACGATCAATGATTTTCTCACATTTGGCCAATTTATGGTCAGAGGTTGGGCTTGCCATTCAATTAAGCTCAGTAGACACACTGATAAAGCTGAGACACCAAAAGGATAACTGCTAGTTTGGAAGTAACAGTAGAATGCCACAACAGGTGTGTGTGTAAGAGAGACAGAGAGACAGCCCCACTATGGAGGCATGCTCTCTCAAACATAGGAACTGGAGTAGGAAATTCAGCCCCTGAGCCTGCTCCACCATTTAATAACTATTTCTATATGCCTGCCTTGGTCCCTTATCCTTTGATACTCTTGCTTTAAAAATAATGTCTACCTCAGATTTATATTTAACGATGGAATTAGCATCCATAAGACTATAAGATATAGGAACAAAATTAGGAACACTAACATTGTATTTGCCTTCCTACCCGCCAACCTGAAGAGAGACCTGAAGCTGGATTCCTAAGTCCCTTAGTGCTTCAAATTGCTGAAGCATTTTCCCAATTAGAAAATAGTCTATGCCCTATTTTTTCCCCGTCAAAGTGCACAATCTCACATGTTAACGCATTTGTATTCATCTGCCATTTCTTTACCCACTCTCCTAGCCTATCCAAACCTTTCTGCAGCTTCCCTGCTTCTTCATCACCACCAGCCCCTCTACTTTTCTTTGTGTCATATGAAAATTTAGCAACCATGCCCTCGGTTCCTTTACCCAGATCATTAATGTTTAACATGAATAGTTGTGGGCCCAACTCTATCCCCTGCAGAAATCCACTAGTTACCAGCTGCCACTCTGGAAAAGACCCCATTATCCCTACCCTCTGCCTTCTGCCAGTCAGCTAGTTGCCTATCCATGCAATGACTGCCTTTTGAAGAAGAAAGTTCCAAACGTCCAGTACTCTTTGCAAGTAAAAGTGTTTTCTAACATCTTTCCTGAATGGCCTGACCCTAATTTGTAGACTATGCCCCCATGGTTCAAGAATCTTCAAACAGTGGAGATAGTTTATCCACCCTGCCTTTCCCTGTTAATATCCTGAAGTCCTTGAAGAGATCATTCCTTAGCTTTCAAAACTCTAGTGAATAAAGACTAATTTGTCAAATCTGTCATCATAACTTAAACCCTGAAGTCTAGGTATTATCCTTGAAAATGTGCATTGAACTCCTTCCAGGCTGAAGACATCCTTCCTAAGGTGTGGCGCTTCTCACAGTATTCTAAGTGGGCTCTAACTAGGGTTTTGCATAACTGCACCATTTTTGGAGTTAAAAGAAACGGGCTTTACAATACAGACTACCACTTCGGGAGGAAGGGAATGGGGTGGTAGGGAAAGCTTGTTATAGAGCAGTCCAATGGTCTTCAAGTTTTTCGGGAGGAATTCCTATTCACACTAGGCATGCTGCTGTCAACTCGAGCTGTTAAACTACCTTGCTGCCTGCAGGGACCTTGAGTCTAGCAGGAAAATTCCTGTTAGCATCCTCAATCGACCTTTCAATGAAATATATTGACCACTTTCTGGATGCATGTGGATATCCCTGCTCCAACCCCAGGCATAATTGCAGCTCTGGGAAAGTGGCCTGGGGGCATGATAGTACCAGCGAACCAGCATGCTTTTTGGGAGCACTACATTCAAAATGATAGTATATTATACAAAGAGGTTAAACAAATTTCTTCAAAGTGAACTATTGTAAGTTGCAGTTGGCTCAAAAGCTGGATAATGAATGAAAACATTTTTTTTGGTCCCAAAATTCTGTTTGCTATTGTAGCCAACACTGAAAGTTTAAACTAAGTTATTTGTCCCTTGCGTGTTATTTCCATTTAGTTTGCTCATAAACAAACAACCACTACAGAGTCAGGATGAGTTCATGATATTATCCTGTAAATGTATCCACTTTCATGAAATAGATTGGAATTTCATCCAGTAAAATCATTTAACGCAGGGAAAATATACAGAGGGTCATGGCTGACTGTTGATGAATGTTAAAGCTGACATTCAATTGTGGGAAGCAGACAACGTTATGAAGTTGCACTTGATTACCTTACATTGGTCCTCGTCTTCTGTTCCTGCCTTATTATGCCCAATGCAGCTCTGTACTTTTGACTAGGTCTTTCAATCCTGACTTCTTCAGAAAAGCATAGTGTTTCAATTGAATTCAGTCAAAGTCCTTCCTTATGGCATGGGATTTTAATTTGGGGGAGACAAAACAGACACTTTTCATTTACGACATTAGTATTCTTGTAGTGTTTGTGGGTTTGAAAGCTTCACACTGTGTTGGTGAATGAATGTGCGAGTGAATGGGTAAGTGAGTGGGAGAAATTGTAGGTGTGTAAGTGTAGCAAGGCAATGGAGCTCGGAGTGGGGATTAAAGATAATGGCTTCAATCTTCCGAATCCTTAATAGAAGGAAGTTCTGCGCTGGACATTGGACAAACATTCCAATAATATAGTAAAAGCAGAAAAATCAAGGGATGCGGTGGTAAGGTGGAGCTGGATTTCTTCAGCATATATGTGAAGATTAATGCACGCCTTCAGATGATATCATTAAAGGACATTACGTGGATGAGAATTAAGTGCAGGCCAAGGATAAATGGTTGGGGTCACCATAGGTAACAGTGTGGAAGCTAAGGAAGAAATGATATTCTGCCAACAATCTGAGAGGTAAGAATGAAAGCAGGCAAGTTCAATCCCAGCCAGCTGGACAACTGTACAGGAGCATTGGAGGAGGATGATGTGGTCAATTCTGTCAATTACTACAAACATGTTGAGAAGGATGTGGAGGGTTGGTTTACCATTGTCACAATTATTTTGGTTGTCATTTGTGATAGAAGCAGAAATTGATTTGGGGGAATTGAAACATGGAGTTCTGGGAAAAATAGGCACAGACTTGGGAACTTTGTAGGATTTGAAGTGGAAAGGGAAGTTGGAGATAGGACAATAAGTTTTTAAAGATGGTGTGGTCAATGTTTATTTGAGAAAAGCGGTGACAACAGGTTTAAAGATGACAGTGACAGTAAATGAGGAGAGAAAACTGTTAGCAATATCAGTAACTTAGTCTTCCAGACGTTAAGTCTGATTAATTGCTTTCCATTTAAGTTTCCCAAAGTTAATATTGCCAAAGCAGAAATACTGAACTTGTCTATTAATCACAAGTGCTCTGAATGACAAACCTTAAATTTCATTTGCAGGAGTCCCAACTGAGGCACAAAGCTACATTGTATTTCAACCAGCAGGATAATAGGTGGCTTCATAGCAAGTAAAGAACATACATGTTACAGCCCATTGGAAATTTCCTATTCATTAATCACAGGACAGTTTTCTTTTTCGACTACAACTAGGTATCTGGCCCCATTGTAGCCTTCTCCAGGAAACATTGCTGAATGCAAAAGCTTTGTATAAATGAGGCAGTAGGCACATTGACATATTAATGAATTATGATGAAAATACTTACGGAAATATACAAACTTAGAAACAAGAATAGGCTATTCAGACCTGAAACTATTCTGCCATTCTATTAGATCACCACTGATCTACAGCTTAAATCGATTTACCTGTCTTTACTTTATAGCCTTTGATATCTCTACACAACATAGATCTTTCAATCTCACTCTTAAAATTTCATTTGAATCAGGGTCAAAAGCATTTAGGTAGCGGAAAGGGGACAGAATTTTCTTAATTTTCATTATCCTTGTAATTGAAATTTTCTTTTCACTTCCGAATGGTCTTGCTCTACTTTTAAGATTCTGGCATTTTTGTTTAGGGTAGGAAATTGGTTTATATGGGCATGGTTTGTATATTAAATGTTTAAAATAAAGTGACTGACTCCTTTTTTTGTGAATGAAATGTTTTGAGACAGTAAATGAATATTTGCATTTTGTTGAATTGTTAACATTTATTGTATGAAATTAAAGCTTATCAGTAGGCTTTGCATGTTACAAATACAATGGAGTTGACTGTGACTTGTTAAATCATTTAACTTCCAGTCTGTCAGCTGGGAGAGAAGTCCAATACCATTTACATACATCTACCTCAAAATCGGAGAATGATACTGCACAAATGAACCCATTCAGCCCATCAAGCTTTTGTTTGATCTGTGGTAAAGTTATTCAATAAATGTTACTTTCCTTCTAAATGATAACACTGTCATTTTCTTTTTCTTTCAAGTATTTATTCAGTTTCCTTTATGAATGCCATTATTGAAACTTCTTTCACCACCCTTTCGGGCAGTGCATTCCAAGCACAGCATCTCACTGTGGTCAGCTGAGAATTCAGCAAAACCTAATTAGTTCAGAACTAATTGTTAGGCTCTGTGGCTCAGTGGTTAGTACTGCTGCCTCACAGTACCAGGGACCCGGGTTCGACTCCAGCCTCAGGCGACTGTCTATGTGGAGTTTGCACAAACTCCCTATGCCTGCGTGGGTTTCCTCCGGGTGCTCCGGTTTCTTCCCACAGTCCAAAGATGCGCAGGTTAGGTGGATTGGCCATGTTAAATTGTCCCTAGTGTCTAGGGTGGGGTGTGGGTCTGGGTGAGATTGTCTTCGGAGGGATGGTGTGGACTCGATGGGTCGAATGGCCTGCTCCCACACTTGGGATTCTATGATTGTAAGTTTTCATTGAATTCGACTATCTAAGGGTTAATACAGAGTTTTAAAATGTCCTCAAATCCGTACATAAAAATTGAAATAAAGGCCACAGCTGAAATGGCATTGCTCAGACAAATGGGTAATTTTGACTCTACCTGTCCATTGGACAAGTGGGCAGTTGAAATCAATTAATTTACTGCGTCACATCCGTTCTAACGATGCGACCTTCACTGGGCTGCCTGCAACATGACCTCCTTTTCCCTCAATTGAGGAGCCCCGTTGAAATTGACAAGGTCCTCACCTATGTCTGACCCATCTCACCACTTCTGTCCTTGTCCCTTCCCATCCTTCCCAGAATAATGATATAGTTCCCTTTGTCCTTAATTTCCACACCACGAGTCTCCACATTCAAAGGATCATCCTCCACCATTTCTGCACCTCCAGTTAGATGCCACCACCAAACTCCCCTCCCCTTCACTGTCAGCATTCTGCGGAGACTGTTCCCTCTGTGACACCCTTGTGCACTCCTCCATCACTCTTTGCACTCCTTACCATGCGATTGTTGAAAGTGTAACTCATGCCCATTCACTTCCTCCCTCTCACTGTCCAAAGCCCAAACACACCTTCCAGGTGAAGCACCAGTTCACTTGTACTTCTCTCAATCTAGTCAAATGTATTTGCGGTTCACAATGCTGTCTCCTTTACACTGGCAAGACCGAACAGGCTGGGAGCTGCTTTGTGGAACAGCTCGGCTCTGTCTGGAGAAATGACTCGACTTCCCAGTTCCTTGCCATTTTGATAAACCTCCTTGCTCTCAGGCTAACATTTCTGTCCTGAAGCTGCTGCAATGTTCCAATAAAGCACAATGCAAGGAACACCACCTCATTTTCCACTTAGGCACTTTACAGCTTCTCAATATTGAATTCTACAACTTCAGAAAATGACTGCCTGATATCTGTTCTCCATTTTCCTTGCATTCTCCATTCCCGTGCTCCGTCCTCCCCGTAGCATTATTTCATTTTTGTCTTATTTACTCAGCCCTTAGTAGAGAGGACCTATTCTCACCACAATTTACACTTATTTTACAGCACTTTTTCTCTTCCTCCACCATTAACAATCCCTTTATCTTTTGCACAGGACCTCTACACCATCTGTCCTCTTGCTCTTCCTCTTTCTCTGCCAAAAGAAAGTTTAAAACATTTCACAACACCTTTCAGTTATGAAGAAGTCATATTGGACTCAAAATGTTAACTCTGTCCCTTTACAGGTGCTACCAGATCTGTGAAAAGAAATCAGAGTTAAGGTTTCCGGTCCAGTGACCTTTCCTCAGTTCTGATTTGTAACATCTGCAGTTCTTTCAGTTGCTACCAGATCTGTTGAATTTTCTTTAGTGTTCTCTGTGTTTGTAACTAAATATAAAATTGAATACAATAATTAGGTAGTTCTTTAGAGCACATTAAGAAAACAGGACTGATGATGTATCACAAATGCAGCATGTGGGAGTTCCTGGATACCAGTTTGATCGAGGCAAAAAAACATAGTCTCTGGCAAGTTTTGGAAGTTCAAATGCCTTTGGCTCCAACTTTGAACTGGAAGCTGAACTACAAACACTGTAGGGAGAGGGGGGAGATTACCTGAATTCTTTGTACCGGGGGCAGTCATACCTCTCAGGGCTGGATCATCTGGTTTGGTCAGTGTTTAGTGCCATAAGAGTGTGACTGCAATATGGTAGGCACAGGGATGCAGGGGAGAACAGCACATGAGCCTCAGCCTTCATAAGTTTCCAACAGGTTCGAGGTACTTTCAGTTTGTCAGTATTAGAATGGTAGGAGGAGGTGGGGGACTAACTGACCATGGCAGTTAGAGGGCTTACTGTGAAGGAATGTAATGTTAGTCTAGAACTGTCTAGTGAAGGGGATTGACACTATTCTTTGCAGCAGAGGGTGTGCCCATGTCAGTGCAATGGTCTGGGACATCTGCTCAGGGCTGGTGAAGACCTGACATTGGAACAGGGAATATCCACTCATCATGATCCATGTAGGTACCGATGACATAGACATGATAAAGAAAGAAGTTTTGCACAGTCAGTGTGAGGAGATAGGTGCCAAATTAAGAAGCAGAACCTTGGGGTCGATGGGACAATATCACCAATCCAGGGGAAAGTGGCATCTGTACAGCTGGGATGGATTCCATGTGAACAATGCTCAAGACAGTGTGCTTGCCAACTGCATATGACATAGAGAGGATTTTAAACTGAATAATGGGAGCAAGAGATCAGAATTAGTGATAAATCAAAGAGTAGACTCAAGTCCAAAGTAAATAGTATTCATACGAGAAATGATAAACAGTGACATGGAGGGATTGAGAGTAAGAAGTTAAGAGTCAACCTCTAAAGATAAGACGAGGATTTACAAAGACAGTAAAAGTGTAAAACTAAAGGATCTATATCTGATCTCATGTAGCATTTGAAACAAAACCAATGAAGTGAGAGCACAAATAGAGATGAATAAACTCCCCAACCAGGGAAACATCCTGCCTGCATCTAGTCTGTACAGGCCTGTTAGACTTTTATACAAACAGATCCTCCTCATATGTCCTAAACACCAATGATTACAAGCCTCGTCAAAACAATCATTCTTCATTGGACAGTTCTACCAAACCCAGCACCAGCCTATTTAATCTCTGCTGCGCTGTCTGTGGCAGTTATATGCACACAATACGCAAGATGTGGTCTCACCAAGGCTATGTATAACTGTAGTAACACCCCTATTTCTGAACTCAAATTCTCTTGCAATGTACCTAGCGTACCACTTGCCCTCCTAATTGTTTGCTGCACCTGCCTGTCTACTTTCACTGACCGGTATACAAGGAAACCTTGATTCCTTTAATATCCATATTTCCCATGTATTGACATTTAAGTGATACTCTGCCTTTCTGTTTTTCTATACTAAAGTGTGAAACTTTACATTTAGCCACACTGTATTGCATCTGCCATTTGTTTGCTCACTCAATATATCTAAATCACCTCAAAGTCTCCTTACATTCCCCTCATAACTCACAATATCACCCAGTTTTGTATCATCAGAAAGCTTGGAAATGTTGCATTTTGTTCCCTCACCTAAGTCATTTATATATAAAATGAATAGCTGAGGCTCAAGTGATAATCCTTGCAGTACCCCAATAGTCACTGCCTGACACTTGGAAAAAGTGTCCATTTATTCCCACTTTCTGTTTACTGTCTGTCAACCAATTCTCTCTCCAGCCTAATATATTACACAAAATCCCATTTAATTTTGTCCACTAATCTCTTATGAGGGACCTTATCAAAAGCCTTCTGAAATTCCAGTTATACCACATTCACTGGTTCTCCCTTGTCTATTAAGCTATTATTTTAGAAAAAGTTATATCAAGGCTCTTGGATAAATTCAAGGTAATTAAGCAAAGTTAATATGACTTTGGGAAAAGGATATTATGTTTAATCAATCTGTTGACATTATTTAAGGAGGTAAAGTGCTGTGGATAAAAGGGAACCATCCATGTACTGTACTTAGATTTCCAGGAGGAATTTGATAAGGTATTCCATCAAAGGTTATTGTGGAGAATAAACCTAATGTGTTGGTCTAACATATTGTCATGAATAAAGATTGGCTGGCTAACAGGAAGCAGAGAGTAGGTGTAAATTGGTCCTTTTCAGGTTGGCAAGGTGTAGTACATAGAATGCCATAAGGATAGGTGCTGGGAACTCAAATGTTTAGAATTTATATTAATGACTTGTACCAAGAGACAGAAAGCATGGTTGCCAATTTGCTGACAGCATAAGGATAAATTGGAAAGTAAGTCGTGAGGATGGCACAAGCATGTTATGTAAAGTCATTGACAGGATCAGTTAGTGGGCAGTGATGTTGCAAATAGAGCATAACGTGGGAAAATGTGAAATTATTAATTTTGTCATGAAGAGTAAAAAAAGCATATTATCTAGACGCTGAAAGATTTTAGAGTTCTGACATGCAGATGGATCTGAGCGTCCTTGTGCATGAATCACAAATGGTTAGTTTGCAAGTACAGCAAGTACTTAAGGTAAGCTAAAGTAACAGAATGTTATCATTTATCATGAAGGGGATTGAATACAAATGTCGGGAGATTATTCTTCAACTATGCAGGGCATTGGTGAGATCACATCTGGAATACTGTGTACAATATTGGACACCATATTTAGGGATGAATGGCAGCAGCTCGAGAAGCTTTATCAGGCTAATATCTGTAATGGATAGATTGTCTTATGAGGAAAGATTGGACAGGCTTTAGAAGAATGAGAAGTTACTTGATTGAAATACATAAAAATCCTGAAGACTCTTGTGAGGGGAGATATGGGGAGGATATTTCCTTTTATGCGAGAATCTCGAACTAGGGGTCACTGTTTTAAAATCAGGTATTACACACTTGAATCAGAAATTAGGTGTTTTTTTTTCTCTGAGTGGTTCTTTAGACTTAGAAACACTTTTCCTGAGAAGGTGGTGGAAGCAGAGTCCTTGAATATTATGAAGACAGAGACAGATACCTTTCAGCCACTTGATAATCAAGAAGTTATCAGGGTGGGCAGGAACGTGGATTTGAGGTTACAATCAGATTAGCCATGATCTTAATGAATGTTGAAACATACTTAATGGGCTGAATGGCCCACTCTTGATCCTGATTCATATTTTGTATGTTCATGTATTAGGTTCTGCAAGTGCTTCTTGAATAGTCAGCTGCAGCTTCTGTTACATTGTAACATTTGAATCATTTCATGGATTTTTACAAGTTCAAGGTCATGGCAAAGGTAACATAGTGGCACTCTCCCCATGTCAGTCTTAGCCAATAATGAATTTTTTCCTGTTTTCTGAGGACAGGTAATTTGAATTTTTAAAAAACATTTGGATTGTGTGATCTTATTTGATATTTTCTATGAGATTGACAGTGTGAAACATATTTGTATCATTCATTGTTTCACTGTGCACATTGCCAGATTCTGGTTTCTCAATCACTTTGTGTAAATGTCACTGATGGATACCATTATAGTCACTATTGTAACTTAAATATATTCCTTATACGTGGTCTGTTTGGAATGGCGTGTAGTTCTTTGCAGCTGTATCAGGCGTTACTGTAATGCACTTCCTCTGCTAATGTCCTTTTCTGCCACATACCTTGTTAACCTGATTGCAAACTGGGCATTTCATTGGTGCATTCAGAAGACCATATATTCCACATGTCTTGATGTGTTTGGGGGTTTTTGGGTTTTTGTCAACCATCATATTTGTACTCAAGACCTGTAAGCTGCTTTAACCTTTATACTGATATCCATCCTTCAAAGTTCTTTGACACTATAAGTCTTCCATTTGTCCAACAAGTCTTTCTGAAAATCTTCCATGTAGGTGGATGCAATCATCAACGCAACAGTTTTGTTTGCTAGCTTCCTATCTGAATGAGCCTGTCCTCCACATCTGCTCACAAAGTGGTCTGTGGATTCTGTTTGAGTGACATGAATTCTACTTGAGAAACATGAGGCTCTTTGACCCTTATGAGGAGAGGATGCTCTTATGAGAAGAGTCTGACTGTCTTGAGCAGGACCTGGACTGGTATCGGAGACTAACTTGGCTTATTATCATTGGGGTCCCTTGAGCAAAGGCTATCTCCATTGCCTTGAGTCAGAACTATTGGCAACAACGACAGGTTTCCTGGCTTTGTGTCTGAACCAAACGGCACAGCAAAACGATGGTAATATGAATCTGGTATCTCTGGCCGAGCAGGTGAAGCACAAAAAGGCAAAGCAAGGATAGAATCCAGGTAGACTCAGAGTGACTCAGTGCTAAGATAATAAGCAAAGAGTCTGTACGTGCAGCCTGGTCCAGTCCCTAAGCGTTTTTGTGTGTGTGTGTGTGTGTGTGTGTGTGTGTGTGTGTGTGTGTGTGAGTGCATAGTATCCTTGATGCAATATTACAATGATAGCTGCCAGTGCCCAACGTGCAACATTGAATCTATGTTTATTGAAGAGGTACCATGAAGGTTCCATGAGACTGACACATGTTGGATGGCAATGGTTATGTACTGAGGTCATATGGTGCAAACAGCAAGCTGAATCCACCAGGTACCCAGTCTGGTCTCCTTGTTGAATTTTCTGACATCTTGCGTGTCTAGTTAGTTTAGTAAGATGGGAGGTTGAATAATAATAATGAGAGTTTGGCTCTTAACAAGGCATTTAACAAGCATTAATCACCATCAATGGCATCTCACTGCTGCCTAGCAAGAATCTCACAATGGGAGGCATAAAAGATGGAGCCATTTGCTCCCAATGTCTGGTGAGCCTTACCACACGAGTTGCACCATTCTGCCTCAGAAATCTCCATTGCCCACATTTCACAGATTTCACCCTTTCTATTGTAAGATTTTCTTTAACACATCAATCCCGTGGTATATAAAATGCTTGAGACACTACAGTTTAAACATGAGATAATGTTAAGGACAGAAATACAAAGTGACAATGAAATTGTTGGTACATTGTGGTAGGAGCAATGTCACAGCTGGACAGAATGAAAATGATACTGCTGTTGAGAATTGCAGGATGCAAAACATTTATTTTAAACAGTTTTCATCCTTTGTTCAAAGATTGAAATGAATCTGCACAGTTATTTTGGGACCTTGTCATGCTTATTACGGTAAAGGTAGACAGCAGACAAATTCCATGCTGCCTCTTCAATTATGCAATAGAATCGTTGGTTTGAGGGGAGATAGTGCCAATGGCTGTCAGAGTGTTCAGCAAGGAGCAAAGCAGTGTTCACAGGTAATGTTTTATGCAGATAGCTTACTCCTTTTAAAGACAGTATGGTCCTCTCAACAGAAGCTGCACTAAATATGATAGTAAAAGTTTCTTTCTTTCAATACATAAGAAACAAATGAGAAGCAAAAGTAGACATTGGGCCGCTCCAAATTGATGCTGGAAGGCTAGTGATGGGAGATAAGGAAATAGCTGAAGAACTTAATAAGTATTTTGGGTCAGTCTTCACAGTGGAAGACATGAGTAATATCCCAACAATTAAGGACAGTCAGGGGGCAGAGTTGAGTATGGTAGGCATTACAAAAGAGAAAGTGCTAGAAAAGCTAAAAGGTCTAAAAACTGATAAATCTCCTGGCCCCGATGGGCTGCATCCTAGAGTTCTGAGGGAGGTGGCTGAGGAAATAGCGGAGGCGTTGGTTGTGATCTTTCAAACGTCACTGGAGTCAGGGGAAGTCCCAGATGATTGGAAAATCGCTGTTGTAACCCCCTTGTTTAAGAAAGGATCAAGACAAAAGATGGAAAATTATAGGCCGATTAGCCTAACCTCAGTTGTTGGTAAAATTCTAGAATCCATCGTTAAGGATGAGATTTCTAAATTCTTGGAAGTGCAGGATCAGATTAGAACAAGTCAGCATGGATTTAGTAAGAGGAGGTCGTGTCTGACAAACCTGTTAGAATTCTTTGAAGAGGTAACAAGTAGGTTAGACCAGGGAAACCCAGTGGATGTTATCTATCTAGACTTCCAAAAGGCCTTTGATAAGGTGCCTCACGGGAGGCTGCTGAGTAAGGTGAGGGCCCATGGTGTTCGAGGTGAGTTACTGGCATGGATTCAGGATTTGCTGTCTGACAGAAGGCAGAGAGTTGGGATAAAAGGCTCTTTTTCAGAATGGCAACCGGTGACAAGTGATGTCCCGCAGGGTTCAGTGTTGGGGCCGCAGCTGTTCACTTTATGTATTAATGATCTGGATGAAGGGACTGGGGGCATTCTGGTGAAGTTTGCCGATGATACAAAGTTAGGTGGACAGACAGGTAGTACGGAGGAGGTGGGGAGGCTGCAGAATGATTTAGACAGTTTCGGAGAGTGGTCCAGGAAATGGCTGCTGAAATTTAACGTGAGCAAATACGAGGTCTTGCACTTTGGAAAAAAGAATACAGGCATGGATTATTTTCTGAACGGTGAGAAAATTCATAAAGCCGAAGTACAAAGGGATCTGGGAGTGCTAGTCCAGGATTCTCTAAAGGTTAACTTGCAGGTTGAGTCCGTGATTAAGAAAGCGAATGGAATGTTGTCATTTATCTCAAGAGGGTTGGAATATAAAAGCAGCGATGTGCTGCTGAGACTTTATAAAGCTCTAGTTAGGCCCCATTTAGAGTACTGTGTCCAATTTTGGGCCCCACACCTCTGGAAGGACATACTGGCACTGGAGCGTGTCCAGCGGAGGTTCACACGGATGATCCCTGGAATGGTAGACCTAGCATACGATGAATGGCTGAGGATCCCTGGGATTGTATTCATTAGAGTTTAGAAGGTTGAGGGGAGATCTAATAGAAACTTACAAGATAATGCATGGCTGAGAAAGGGTGGACACTGGGAAGTTGTTTCCATTAGGTGGGGATGCTAGGACCTGTGGGCACAACCTTAGAATTAGAGGGGGTCAGTTTAGAACGGAAATGAGGAGACATTTCTTCAGCCAGAGAGTGGTGGGCCTGTGGAATTCATTGCCACGGAGCGCAGTGGAGGCTGGGACGTTGAATGCCTTCAAGGCAGAGATTGATAAGTTCTTGATCTCACAAGGAATCAAGGGCTACGGGGAGAGTACGGGTAAGTGGAGTTGAAATGCCCATCAGCCATGATTAAATGGCGGAGTGGACTCGATGGGCCGAATGGCCTTACTTCCACTCCTATGTCTTATTGTCTTATGGTCTTATGGTCTAAACCAGAGAAGACTTCTGCTACAGCTGCCTGCTGAAATTCTAACCAAGGTGATTGGAGCACTAAGGCACAGGCAGGGATCTCAGGTTCATGGATGGCTTAGGGTTGAAGGTGTGTAGAGGAATGGGGGCTACGGATCCATGTAAGTCCTTCTCAGAGGAATCTACATGTACCCAGGGAGGATAATTCATGAATCCTCCATTGCTCACCATCCATCTCACCCCCTCATGAAGAGCCTCCATCTGCACCACCCCCTCCGAACAGCTGAGCCCGAAGACGATGAGAATGCCTGGTTTTCCTGTGTGGTCCAGGAGAGATTGTTTCCCGGGATCATGGGTCCAGCTCTGACAGAGTTCACAGCATCTAACTTCAATGAGGACATGAAAGATTACCATATGTTACTACTACCTTATGCTCCTCTGTTCTGCATTCACCCACATCCCCTGTCTGGATGGTGACTCAAATACAAGTGATGTGGCCCTGGGTGTCTCATACCCAGTTCTGTCACCTCAGTCTTCAACCCCAGCAATCACCTTCTGGTTTCCAGCTTTGAGCTATCCTGAACGTGTGACCTACCCAGTCACTGTAGCCCTAAGAGGCATAAAGAGGGCAATAGCACAGAGCTGTTGAAACAACCTGGTTACTTAATGTGACACTCGCAGTCATTAGCTTAGACACTGGCTTTGCACATGCTTTGGAATTTAGTACAGAGGAGTTAGATCTGCGTATGGTGAATCAGATATTTGTAAACTGCAGCAAGGTCAGGGTTTATGGAACTTTCCTGTGCCAGCTCACCGTGAGGGAGATTGTAGATCAGCTCAGTTATTATAGGACTCAGATGAAGGATTTCATTGGTGTGGCTTACAGGTGTATTTGTATGCAGATGCACTGAGATGCAGGTCCAACTGCACAATCTCCTCTGACTGCCAAGGAGATTGAATGAGCCTCTCTCTACTGCACCACAGCTGCAGCCCCCATACTAGTTTTGTGTGGATTGATCACCAAATCATCTGCATTTCCTGTGAAAATCCAACAACCCTCTACAAAACTTCCAAAAGCACTCCAAACTACTTCCAGGCATGTTGCAATAACATCTTTGCACAATTGGTGCTTAGCCCTTTTCTACTGGATTCCTCTTGTAGCTGAACAATTGTTCTTTGGCTAGTGTCAAGTAAATGCATTGAATGGACCAGCATAGCCCAAATTGGTGAACAGTGTGTCCAATCAGCCTGAAGGATTAGTTACCATCATGACAGTGTCGGCCAGGCTGCATCCAGCACCCGCTGGGAGTCTCCTGTCCCAGCACAGGCACCCAACCATCCTAACATTGTCCATCAAACAAACTATGCCAGAAGCATTTGCTGGACCTTCAGCTCCTTCTTCTCCAGTTGCACTATGGCACATATTGCACCTTAAAGCTTTAAAAGCACAAGGACAACAATTTCAGATGGAGAGTGTAGAATAGAAGTTGAATCATATAGCTTGAGCAGAAACAGTTTGTAACCAATCCTTCAAGGATGTATGTGACCTGAAGGGTTAGGGATTTATGGAGGTGACATTCGAAGTCAAATGACTGTCCCCCAAAAGCAGTTTATGAATGGTCAATAATCAGAAATGGGCTACTATTCTGTTTTCCCTCCAAACCCAGAATGTGGCAATGTTTAAGATGTCTCACCGGCCATTCTGATGAATGTGCTTTATTTTTATTATCGTACAATAGGCACATCTTTGGGGGCAAAACATAACCACAGGCAGGATTGATCATCTTCAAAGTTGGCAACACACCCCTAAGTGCTCACAGGGATGAGTACAGTTTGAGATTAAGGACGGTAAAAAGGAAAAGTGTAAATATTGATTGAAATTGAAGTGAGCAGGGTACTGGCATTTGTACATTAAATGGCAAAATAAATGGTTAAAAGATTATTGAGCTGTGAGCCTTGACTATTTTATTCAACCCCATGGATTCAGGTGAGATTTGAACATGAAAGGAGGTGCAGATTTACCTGCCAACAAGACATCTGCTGTGACATTTTTTGAGGAAAGAATAACTCCGTATTGACCAAATCATTTGGGCTAGGTGCCCTAAATATTTAGCAGAAAACAATATTGGCAAATATGGTAGATTTTCAATTATTAAGATTTAAATTTGTCAATCATGCAAGTTAAATAGGTTAAGTTTAAAACTTGATATGACTTAGACTTCAATAACAAACGACTGTGATTTAGTTTTGTGAACTACAGTTGTGAGCTCTCTTCATATTCACTTAGGTGATTGATTATGACAATCTTGTATACATGATTTAGAAACCTTTTACTGTCTAACTAGACTATTGACACTATGGTTTTAACGTGTTTCAGTGACCTACAAAGAGTAAAGGAAATAGAATCTTGACTGCCCAGCAAGTAGTGGAAATACAGAAGCGTGCACTCTGCTTTTGGAGTAATCATCTGCTGTGTTGTCAAGAAATTAATCAATCCTTCATTTGTGTCAATATCTTCAGTTGGTCATATTTTTAATGTTAATGAGATAGTCAAGACCATAGTCTGATATACTTTATTATTACAGTGTGCATATTTTACTACATCTGAGGTCTGCACTCACTTTAAACAGAACTTTGGAATGTACACAATATCGTAATATTCTATAATTCCGTATAATACAGTTCTAAACAGCTGGTATTTACACTAAGCACAAAAACCAAATTTAACAGGTGTACATTAAAATAGATTTTACAAGCACATATTTTATTCACACTTGATAAATATCTGATTATTTAACATGAGAACATTTAACACAGAAACAATTACAATACTTGTAAAAAGAGCATTGCTATTACTTGAATATTATTTTTTTTTATATAGGTTGATTAATATTTTTAATATCCTCTGACTTCATACAGCTGATTACAATTTAGAAACAATTATATACAAGATGTTTAAAAAATATTAAATGCTAATATTTTAATGATAAAGGTCATCTAACCTAAATAAATCAAATAATTATCTCAAATATATACATAAAACAGTGGAATAAAAGAGTTCAGTAAATTTATTCATGTGGCTTTTTGGTCATCAGTTAGCTTTGGAAATCATTTTGCTGATTTTTTTTGTAACAGTTTAAAAGTCAATATTCAATTATGGAATGCAATATATCTGTTAGAAGTACCTAAAGAGCTAAAGATTTGGAATAGTTAATGCACATTTACATTAAGTAGTAAGTCAGTGATAGTGAAAATGCAGTATCGGTTGCTTAGCAAACGTTCTTGGCCATTACAGGTTATCTTTGGGTGGACAGGGCAACAACCATGGTCACACTAACTCGGATTTTACTAGTTAGGTGAGCTGCAGGTGAACCCCAGTTCTGGCTAATTATTCTGTCAGTCATTTACAATTTGCTGTGATAAATCTGACTTTTAATTCAATGCAATTGTTCTAATATCACGCAATGTAAAAGATGATGCACCACTTTGAATGCTACCATCCAGGGGATTTAGGAGCAGTGAATAACAATGAACACACAAAGTTTTGTATTGTATATGTATTGGAAACACCAGCTATGTGCTGTAAAAGGGATTTCTGCCAAAGTTAAGGCAGCTCTTCAAGTGAAACCCTGTAACACTAACCCCACCCATGCAAATTTCTGCAGTTTTAGACAATATGTAAAACAGATGGGAAATATGCAGAGGACTAGAATTAAATTGCTAAAGATCTATTTTGCAGAAAAAACTGTGCTATGTACATCCCATTCAGTGATTGTTTTCTTCCCACTATTTTGAGTGGCAATCTGACTCAGACTCCTCTGCTCCTTGCCTGACCAAACCTACAGCCACAATAAGTGTGATGTACAAGAAAGTCACTTGTAGCTATTTCTTAATCTATCTGTTTAGAGATGTTATTACACACCTCTGGAGGTCACTTCTCCCTTTGGTAATAACAATGTTCCTAATCTAAAATTCCACTTTATTTTAAAGTTTTTGAACAGCAAATACATTTAAAGACAATAAATATTTTGCTTATATCGAATTCAAGTAGAAAAATGGTTTTCATTATGTAGTTCTTTGCTTAGGCACGATTCAAAGTTCTATTATTGATTAATGTTTTCCATGTCCTTGAAACCTACAGTGACTCCATGATAAACTTAAAATTAATCACCTTTCATTTCACGTTTAGCCTAATGTGTTGAATGGGAGCATTTTACCGTTATTCTACTCAACAAATAATTGTAGATAGACTGGTTATTTACAGAACCTATAAACAACAGGACTTTTGTTCAAGTTTGGGTAAAATGGATAGCTCACTTCTTATTAAATGACATTTGAAAATCATATTTAAATACTTAATGTAGTTGATACAGTAATACAGAATTTATGTATTCCATAAAAACTCAGTTGACAAACGATAATTATTACACATATGTATTGTTTTGAATAGCATGTTAAATTTAGGGGAGGAAAACATAATTTGTAAAGAGGAAGTCTTCAGGCTGGTCATATAGATAGATTCACATGATTTTCATATTTAGAAACAAGACAGTGGAACTTCTAATCAACAAAGTTCACTTATGGGCACATTTCAAAATCACATCCTCTTGTGCATTATTTAACGCAGCAGTTAAACTGGTGAATTGAGGGATAAATGTGGTGCACACAGCACGTATGGGTTATCAACTCAAGCTGAACTTTGCTGAAAGGAATCTTTATCGTTAAAAGTGGAATTCTCTTCTCTGTTTATTGATAAGAGAAATCACAGCCAAAATATCTAATCAAAACAAACATGTTCAAAAGACTTTGGCAGAAATTTAAGACAATAATAATCAGTAGAAATAATTATGAAGAGACAAAATTCTGAGAGAAGCTTGTGTTTTACAAATATATAAATTCAAAGAAAACATAGATGCGTTTATTGTTAAAAGCAAGCTCTATTTAAAAAGTGGATGGTTTTCTGTTGTTTATGAAATTGAGGGAGCTGATGTGCATGTTAGTTTGGAATATTGGCTTTGAATGATACCATGCAAACTGCTTGCCTTTTTTATTCTTGCACTGACAAGAAATTGGTCAGAAAACATTGCTGCATGCTTTCAAACGTCGAAGTGTTTTTTTTTTCAAATGTGTGCCTGTGGTGCTAAGAAAGGAAATGGTAATATTCCAGATTAAATAATTAATGCTATGTTGACAGATGTAATTTTTCAAACTCCTTGAAGGAGTTACACAAATAATTCTTTTGTGCTGATACCCAAAGGTGAGCCAGCCACAATTTAGCATGACAGATATGGCATTGGACATGAGCTTTAATGGGATTTGACTTCTCTGAAACTTTAATAGAAAAAGCTTTCTAGACCCAGGAGTTGATTTCCATTGCATCTCATCTTATGTTGTAGTTGTGCTGAAAGTTTTCATATTGCAAGCCAGTGCTTGAGCTGTGAAGTGATCAAATGACAGTTAGAACATTACAGATAATGTTCACTTATCTTTGGTAGTGGCAAAATGCAGCATTTTTAATGGATTTCATAAGGATTGTTGTACCTTAAACTGTTGCACTTTTCCTTGCTCCACAAGATAATGTTCATTTTCAGGGGTGATGCAATATGCTATTCTCTAAAGAAGAAATACATTAGTTTTCATAATTTGTAAAGTTACTCTAAAATTTAACCACTTCACATTTCTGACCAATTCTGTTCTTATCTATACTGCTGAGTTTTTTCCCCCTTTGTCAGAAGGTTTAGGATTTTATTGCATGTCTTATTTTGAATATCAACATAACTCCTTTTAAAACACAGAATCTTCAAGAAAGGTTTGACATCATTACCATAGCATTCCAAAAATCAAAGGACATATCTTGAAATTGAATATGCAAATATAGTATTCAAACTAAACTTCCAAAGTCACTTGAGAGAGAATTTAATCCAAGCTGTAGGGAGAGACAGTAAGAGACCTGCATTATCTCCAAAGGGGAAAGCCCAACATATCATGCACTTAAACAGCCAGCCTAGGATCCCTAGGATGTAGGACTATAGGCTAGAAACTCTACTCACTATCAAGTTGAATTGATGCCTGCCCAATCCCCTGAGAGCTACCAGTGGTCAGTGGCTGGCAGTTTGCTGTTCCCATTAGTGCACTTGGGAGCATTGGTGGTTATTAGTAATGTGCCTAAAAAGAAGCCTTGGATCACAGAGGGACTAAGTCTATGGGTTGATTTTTCTTCCATTCTGTCACAGGATGTGAGTGTCATCAGCTACACCATCGTTTGTTCCTCATGCATCTAAATGCCTTCACAAATAGGTGGTGAGTTGCATTCTTGAACTGCTGCAGCTCATGTATTCTAGTACTCACCCGCTGTGCTATTCAGAAGGGAGTTTCAGGATATTGCTCCCATGAGAGTGAAAGAATGGAGATATATTTCTAAGTCAGGATGGTGTGTGGTTTGAAGGCATCTTTCAGATGGTGGTGTTCCTATGTATCTGTTGCCCTTGTTTTTCCAGGTTGTAGAGTTTGTGGTTTGGAAGGTGCTGTCAAAGGAGCTTTGCTGAGGTGCCGCAGTGCATCTTGTACATGGCATACAGCATGATTACACATATGTTGTTGGATGGGATGAAGATCAAGTATGTTGCTTTGTCCTAGATAGTGAGGAGCTTCTTGAGAATTAATGGAACTATATTCACTCAGTTAAGTGGAAAGTATTTCATTACATTCCTGATTAATGCCATGTTGAGGGTAGACTGGCTTTGCAGGAGTCAGGAGATGAGTTACTCACCACAGAATTCCCAGCCTCTGACCTGATCACTATTTGTATGACTCGAACAGTTCACTTTCTGGTCAATGGTAACCTGCTATTCAGTGATGATAATGCCATTGAAAGTCAAAGGGAGATGATTAGAATTTATGTTGTTGGAGATGTACATTGCCTAGTTTGTATGATTCAAATATTACTTGCCACTTATCAGCCCAAATATAAATATAACCCTGGTCCTGCTGAATATTGGCATGGATTACTTCAATATCTGAGGAGTTATGAATGGTGCTGAGCACGATGCATTCATCATCGAACATCTCAGTTTCAGATCTTGTCATGAAGGGAAGGTCAATGATGAAGCAGCTGTAGATGGTTAAACCAAGTACATTACCCTGGGGAGCTCCTGCAGCAAAGTCCTGAGTCTGAGATAATCGACTTTGAGATCAACAATGATATTCCTTTGTGCTAGATAATTACACAAACTAGTAGAAAGTTTCCCCCCCATTCCCATTGACTATTTTGCTAGGACTCCTTGATGCCACATTCTGCCAATACTGCCTTGAAGTCAAAGGCAGTCACTCCCACTTCCCCTCAAATTCTGCTGAATTGTCCATGTTTGAGCAAAAGCTGTGATTAGGCCAGGAACCAAATTGACCTGATTAAACCCAAACTGTGTATTAGTAAGCAAGTTATTTCTGTACAAGTGCAAAATGATTTGGATGGCAAGTTGCTGAAAATCTAAGTTAACAGTATCATATTGTAGTGACAAAGTGAGCATTGGGAACCCAAGCGAGCAGTGAAAGTAGTTCTGTATCCTGAATAATGATTGTAAAAATTGCAGCCTGAGGATCGTGAATAAAGTATAATCAAAAAGGGGAAATCAATGCAAAATCAGATATAGAGTGTGGATCTGTGGACTATGGTGAAATGTGTGATAGAATCAGCACGTGACAGAGCTCAGAGAGAACCTCATTGACACCTGCTTCCAATAGATGAGATCTGGGTGCAATATTCCATGATAGACTGTAAAATAGGCATTAGTGATGATATTGAAATCACGTTGTATTGTGGGGGTGAACTTAAGCTTCTGTTGTTTTGTTGCTCTTTGCTCCAAAACTGTTTATACAACTCAGACATAGACAAAACAGTCAAAGAATCAGCCATGCGTGAGAGAGATTCTGCTTCAAAACGTGAACAGTGGAATGCCTCAACTCAAATGACAATTTTTGGAATTCCCCACTGAACCTGCCGTTTGCTTGAAATAGTTGTGTCCCTACATATAAATTACAGGAGGCACCATTAGATTCATTGTAATTATGAAAGCAAACCATTGCCCAATGTTTCTGTGTACCAGAGCATAAAGTAACATAATGCTAGCATTGCAGAGAACACTCAGCATAGGTCCAGCTCTTTCCGAGAAACCTGCAATGCTATATGAGAACGGCAACGTGAAGTAGCAAAAAGGGCCACTTGCCAACTACCTTATATAAAATCACTGCTACTTCAGTTGCCAAATAAGGGATGGATATTGGCTTGAACGTTGCATGCCTGTAACTGAATACATACATGTTGGGTTTGCTAACTCTTCATTTTTGCCAATCATTTCTCACTCCTGTCACCTGTCCAATTTGGCAAAGGCTGCCGATGGTTTCAAGGCCCTTTATAAATGCTTTCGGAACATTTTTCATCCTGTTGTGACACTTCCTTATTAGTTATTCCAATGCCTTTTGATTTCACTTAGATCAGCAAGTCCTCACTGAGCTGCTGATTTTGGAAAGTTTGAGCAAACCCCATAGTCTGATGTAGACTTTAGCCCTGGGTTGTGTGCAGGAAGCCAAATCAAGGTCAACAACCCAATAGTCTAGAGAGACTCCTTGGGGAGATGATGTCCAACCTTCACATTGACAATACCTAACATTTTGTTGAGGTACTATCAATGTGTTAAATGAGACAGACTTTGGTCAGATCTCGTAAGGCATCTGTGAGGCACTGTGAACCAACACCAATAGCGGAATCATACTTCAACACAATTTGTAACGTCATGTCCTGGTATATCTTCCAATCAAGGCTGCATTTGACAGTGTGGCATCAAGAAGCTCAAGCAGAACTGGAATCAATAGGAATCAGGAGAAAAACTATACACAGTTTGAAGACATACATAACCATAACCAACATTCTATGTGCCATCTCATCTCCAGGAGTTCCTCAGGGTAATGTCCTAAGCCGAACCATCTTCAACTGCTTCATCAATGACATTTCCTCCATCATGAGGTCAGAAGTGGGGATGTTCACTGATGACTGCACAATGTTCAACACCATTCATGACTTCAGACACCGAAGCAGCCCATGTTTAAATGTAGCAAGATCTAGCCAATATCCAGGCTTCGGCTGGAAAGTAGCAAGTAGCATTTGCACCACGCAAATGCCCAACAATCTGTAATGAGACACAATCTAACCACCACTCCATGATATTCAATGACCTTACAATCGGTGAATCCTCCACTATCGACATCCTGCAAGTTATCATTAACCAGAAACTCAGCTGGACTCACCATATGAATGGAGTGGCTACTAGAGCAGGTCAGAGTCTAGAAGTACTGTGGCGAGTATCCATCTCCTAAATCGCCAAAGCCTGTCCACCGTCTACAAGGCACAAGTCAGGAGTGTGATGGAATACTCCCCACTTGCCTGGATGAGTGCGACCCCAACAACCTTCAAGAAGCTTGACACCATCCAGGATGAAGCAGCCCACTTGAGTAGCACTACATCCACAAGCATTCACTCCCACCAACGCCGACGCTCAGTAGCAGCAGTGTGTACTATCTATTAGATGCACCGCAGAAAATCTCCAAAGAACCTCAGACAGCACCTTCCAAACCCATGACCACTTAGATCTAGAAGGACAAGGGCAGCAGTACCACCACCTCCAAGTTCTCCTCCAAGCCACTCACCATCCTGACTTGGAGAATATATCACCGTTCCTTCACTGTTGCTGGGTCAAAATCCTGTAGTTCCCTCCCCAATGGCATTGTGGGTCAACCAACAGCAGGAGGCCTGCAGCGGTTCAAGAAGGCAGCTCACCACCGCCTTCTCAAGAGCAACTAGGGATGGGCAAGAAATGCTGGCCAGCCAGCAACGCCACATCCCAGAAAATGAATAAACAAATAAAGTTGAGCAGGTATTGCCTGTACACAACAAAATTTAGAAGAATGGGAAATGATCTTAGAGAAACAGGGCATCAAGGATTATAGGACCAGACAAGAAAGTGGAGCCAAGACCACGTAAAATAGCAGAGAATATTTTGAAGGTCTGAACAGCCTATTTCTACTCCTAAGTGCAATGTTCCTATAATGTGGATTGGCTCGTCCATTCTAGACACTGGCAAAATCCAATGTCCTCAAATGTGGATATGGAAGGGGGAGGAGAATAATTTTCTGGAGATGGGGATCAGAATTCTTTCTTGTGGAACATGAAGGAATACTCCTGGCCCTTCAAATACAAATGAAAATTTATCGTTGGGTTGCTGCTTGACAGCAATTGCAGCTGATGCTGGATACATGATCCAGTGTAACATTTGGTTCAGTTAAAGGGAATAAATTGGGCTTTATGTACATCATTATTATTGAGAATTATTAAAGTTTATCACCTGAGGCAAATTCCCCAACTTAACAAGAGTAGGGTCTGTGCCAGACCGAGACTCCCACACCATTAAGTAGGAGCAGATTAACAAATCATTCCCTGCTCTCAGGGTTCCATCAGAGAGACGGTCTTAAAATCTTCCATTTAAATTCCACTCCAAATCCTTTGGTTGCAAGGCTATAGTCTCCTTACTATATAACTTTTCATATGCTGCAATTTTTGTTTAAAAATGATGAGAATATATCAATACCAACCTCCTTTAAGGTGCCACGAATGGTAAAGAGTTTGTAAATGGCGTAGATCGGTACTAGCGACATCGAAGACACGGCGATTCCCCATCCGACAAGATTAGCCCAGTTTGGAAACACATATTCATCGTAGGTTAGAGGCTTGAACTTCACAATACTGACAACCACTACAAACTAACGAGAAAACGAAATTTAATATGTTACTTAAGACAGTAAGGGTTCCCATGAAGGAGCAGAAGTTGATTAAATACGGCAAGCTTTATTTTTTATATATAAAATGTTCACTTTAAAGCGAAAGTGAACACTCAAATATTTCAAAGGCAATGTTGAAATAGAATTTCACATTAAAATATGAAGTTATTCTAAAACATTGTTACTGTGTCCTGACAGCATCAGAGGTCACAACTACTTACATCTAAACAAGAAACAGGAGACAAGGAAGATAAGTGAAGACAACTTGAAGGAAAATATTAATAAATAAAGTGAGGTGCTGGCACAAAGTGAAGTGGCTCAGGTGACTGAAGGGTCTGGCAGAGCTACACAAGACTTAAAATTCGAGAACCCATTAGTCAGACAGACATTTGGATAATAAGTTGAGTAAATGCCGCAAACATTGTTTGTGAGACAAGGGCAAAATATACATACTGTAGAACAATTTGGGGAGGGTTGTCTGGCAGTAAACCAGTTTTAATACTTCATGTAGGGAAAAGTTGCATTCTGGACAGAAGGTTTGAGGAACTGAAAAAGGAATTTTGTATGGAATAAAAATTTTTAAATGAGACGTGATGTTAACATGCTCTCAAGATCTGAGCGCACAATCTAGGCTGACACTTAAGGGCATAAACTGAGGGTTTGTTAAGCTGTCCAAGGTGCCTGTTTTTCAGATGAGACATTATACTGAAGACTCCTGCCCTGAGCTGCACATAAAAATAATCTTGTGATCTTATTTCAATCGGCAAAAGAAATTGTGGCTAATATTTATCCCTCATTGAACACTAATAATGTACTTCATCTAGTCCATATCTTATCGTTGCTTGTGGATTTACTCAACCTTTTTCACATCATCTACCATGTTTCTTTACATGACAACAATAACTACACTTCAAAAACAGAAGTACTTCATTTGTTGCAGCGTACTTTGAACCAGAGGCCTTCTGGTAATTATCATAAATATTACTTAGTAAAATAACAAGAGGAAATTACTTCTATAGAAAATTGGTATGTGGATGAAATGTGCACGATTCATGCTAATTTCAATGGATCTAGATGGAAAGCTAAGGTATTGATGCAAACAGTACAACCTTAAATGGGTCAGTTAAGCTAGACGTGTAGTGTGGCTAATTTAGTGATCACGTATGAGTAAGATCAATCAAAGAAATTGATGGAAATTATAAGGAAAGTTTTATCTTGTTCTGTACCAAAAAGCACTGGATCACTTGGATGCAGTAAATGCTAGAAAAGTAGGCAGGTTAGTGATTTAGCAAAAAGGTAAAAAGTCAATGGATCTTGTTTATGTGGGCCTCCAGAAGGCTTTTGATAAAGTCCCACTCAAGAAACTTTTAGCTATAATCGAAGCCCATGGAATTGAGGGCAAATTACTGACATGCATAGGAAATTGGTTGAGCGGCAGGTAACAGAGTTGGTATAATAGGTAAGCACTCAAATAGGCAGGACGTGACAAGTGGCATCCCGCAGGTATCTGTATTAGGGTCTCAATTATTTATAATATATCTTAACAACTTGGATAATGGCATAGAGAGGCAAATATACAAATTTACTGATGGCATAAAAATTGTGTAGCATTGTAGACAGTGTTGTTGACAACATAAAATTAATTGATAGATTAGTTGAATGGGTTAAGCAATGGCAGATGGATTTTAATATAAGCAAGTGGGAGGTTATCCATTTTGGACTGATAAAGGATACATCAGGGTACTTTTTAATGGAACAAAGTTAATACATTGGAAGTCCAATGAGATCTGGGGGCTCAAGTGCAGAGTTCTTTAAAATGCCATGAATAGGTGCAGAAAATAGTCAAGGTGGCTAATGGAATTCTGACCTTCATACCTAAAGGGCAGCTGTATAGGGATGCAGACATTATACTGCAGTTTTACAAAACATTAGTTTGAGCCCACATATAGCACTGTGAGCAGATCTGGGCACCATACCTTAGGAAGGACGTTTTAGCCCTGGAAGGAATTCAATGGACATTTACAAGGATGATACCTAGACTTCAGGGGTTAAGTCATGAGGAGAGATTAGACAAATTAGGCCCTTATGCACTAGAATTTAAAAGGTTAAGGGATGATCTAATCAATGTCTTCAGGATATTAAGAAGGAAAGACAGGGTAGGTAAAGATAAATTATTTACACTGGTTGAAGATTTTAGAACTTGGGGCACAGTTTAAGAATTAGGGCCAGGCCATTCAGCAGAGATGTTAGACAGCACTTCTCCACGCAAGGAGCAGTGGAGGTTTCGAACTCTCTTCCTAAAACTGCAGTCGATGCTAATTCAATTGGTAAATGTCAATCTGAGATAAATTTTTGTTAAGCAAGGGTATCGAAGGCATATGGAGTTATGAAATACCCTGATTTATACTTTCTCGATCCGAAAGGGATAACTCCCAATTTGCTTATATTAAAATCGATCTGCCACAGCTTTGGCAATTAATCTAATTTATAAACGTTGTAATTTTATGCTGTCATCAACACGGTCTATAATACTGTCCAATTTTGTGTCATCAGCAACTTTGGATATTTGACTTTTTATGCCATTATCCAAGATAGGCCACAGATCTGTCACAATCTTATTGACTGGCAGAGTAGGCTTAAGGGACTGGATGGTCTAGTCACATTCCTACATTGCTAACACTGCTCAATTGTCCTTCAAATCAGAGGGGAGCCATCTAACTTGAACTGTGAGCTACAAACATGTGATTAATCAACCTCTAAGAATGAGAAATGAATTTCCTCCCAAATAAATGAGGTACACATTCAGCAAAAAATAATTAACACTGCATTGATGAACTTACTTAATAAACTTTCCAATTTGGGTTTGGTACAGGATTGAAGCAGTAAGTGTATTCATTGAGATGAATGTTGTTTAGTGTGCAATTTTTCCTGATGCAAGAAAACTTAATGTGAGCAAATGAGTTAAATGTTCTGTAGTTTCACCTGATTCATCTCCAAAAACAAAAAGAAACTTAGTGAAGTGTTCTTTCTCGGGATTAAATAACACGATTAACTCCATTATCAGGAAAATTATTTTTGTTGGAACAGTCAAGTGGTCATTTCCTGCTTCATAATGTCCTGTGTTATTTTAAAGTCATTTCACGGTCACTACCACCTGTGACTTTTTTTTTTCAAATCGAATTTCCAGATAGCACTTAGCTTTCATTTGCAACTTTTACATTTTCATGAGAGCAGGATAGACTACAGACCTCCCTGTGACTGATAGGTTATAATGTACTTTTGTCCAGTAAGTGAGAGAAATAATTTAGTTGATCTCTTGTGGATTGAAAAGCCTGTCCCCATTGTCCTTCTCACTACCTCAACTTACTTCAATATGGAACTGCATTTAGCAGTTGAGTGAGACACAAGTAGATTTACGAAATGAATGATCTTGTATCTGCAACATTCCAGTTGGGAAGTGATTATTCTACCAGAGGAATATCGTATGGGAAAGTGATGAAGGAGAAGGGTCTGTATGGGGACGGATTGTCAACATCTGTTTAATAGCACACATTGTTTGCCAATTTTCCACAATGACCACATCATCATTTCTGGTCCTGTCACATAAAATCTGTTACCTCACAGATGGCTTGCAGAACTGAATGTCAAAGGCTGCTTGTATTTTTTTTTTTGCAAAGAGACAAGGTGTAGCCAGCGAAATGCCAGTGTAGCTAAATTCAATAAGACACATGTTACCTTGTTTTACAATTTGTTTCTGACAACTACCAGCTGTATGCCTAAAGACCTGCCAAAACCATACTGCTGCTACTAAAGTAAATGTGACTAATTATATAACCTTAGGGGAAGGTCTTTGTAAGAGCCAATTCTATAAGGCATATACTTTCCATTTGTTGGAGTGCACAAGGATATGGCCTAAAGAATTCTGCTGATTTAATTAGACGTAATTGAATACCTTGTATATATTATACTTAATTAAGAGATCACTCGCCTTCTGGAAAAAAGCTATTCAAAATATTTAATTAAAGTACTATTTGACATTGTTCGGTATTCCAATAACAGCTGGTCACTTCAGCTTTTGAATTACAATGTCTTTAACGAACACCTATTCTATATTTCCTTTTACTTTATCCTGATAATGAGCTGAGAAAAATGCATTTACTAAATCCATGCCTAAGGAAATAGATCTAATTTTATTAGCAAATAACATGCAGCTATAACTAGAATTAAGCCATTTCAGCTACTTTCAGATTGAGGGTAAACAGGAAAAATATTTACAGGTTGTAAGCTAAAAGACCTTATATAATTTTTAAAAATCAAATAAAGAGCTAAGCAATTAAAATAGAAATGCAGACCAGGTGATGTGTTGTACCCGCATTATGTCAGGGCTGGTGGGCCCCATTGTGTTTCACAGTGACACATCTGTAACAAGTATTGGTTGCTTGAGGAACTCTGGCTCAGAGCTGATGAGCTGGAGTGTAAGCTTCAAACAACTACAGCACATCAGGGAGGGGGAAAGAGTTTACTGAACGCTGTGCATCAGGAGGCAGTCATACTCTTTTGATTAACTACCTCGAATTCAGTCTGTGGTCAGGGACAGGAGGTTGTGAGTAGGAGCGACTCACGTAGAGGGATCCAGGAGGCAGTGCGGAAGGACCCTCAGTTTAAGGTTTGAGGTTCATGCTCCCTGCATGGATGAGAGTGAGGACTGTAAGGACGATGAAGAAACTGCACAGCTATATATTATATACTATTATCCATTATACACTAATGGTTTGGACAAAGGAACTGATGATATTGTAGGGTTTAGGCCCGAAATGTCAAGTTTTCCTGCTCCTATGATGCTGCTTGACCTGCTGTGTTCATCCAGCCCCATGCTTGTTATCTCTGATGACATTGTTGCTAAGTTTACAGATGTATATACAGATGTACATATGCTGGCTGTATTGATTGCACTGTTTGTATGATAAATATTCTATGCCATGTTGTTCACCAATGCATCCACGTGAGAGAAGATATTCTATCATATCAGCAATTGGCTGAAAATCTATATATCAGGCAAATATAATCATTTTACGTAAGGTGATTTGGCTCAATTCCAGTTGTTAAATGTTGAACATACTATTGTGTCTGAATTTTCATAAGGAGAACCTCTGCATTTTTGTCAAAATATGCTGGCATTTACACTATATATCAGCATCCTTTCACTCTCCTTTCTAATTCTTTTAAGCCAACCCTTTATTCCAGAATTCCCACCCTCAAAACATGACACTTACTATTTTAATGGGTGGTGGGGGTGATGGAAATAGGGGTGAGTTCCAATTTCCATATGCATGATGCATGGAGGCAACTGTATACATTGAAATGCGACTGGCTTAGGCTGATCTGACTTTTTGTTGGTGGGTTACCCAAGTAAATTATTTGTCTGTTTAGACTTGGTAGGAGATGGCTTAAAGCTATTGTATGGTCCTTTGGAGAGGTAGGGTTCCTCTTTGGAGAGATATATGGGAGATGTAACCAACACTTTGAGAATATTAGGCTGGCCTTTAGAATAGTTTAAGGTAGACATGAGTGTGAGTATAAAGTGCATAAACACATTGAAGCTGTCAAGACACTGTTAAGGAGTGTAACATTCCAATCTTTTAAAAATATTTGGGGTTTGGGGAAGAAACTATCTGCTGTATTTGAACAAAAAAAATCAATGCCTGTTATTCTAGTCACTCTGCCTGTTGACATAAGCCTGAGGATTATCAATACAGGATTAGTACTACATGACTGATTTCATAACCTTGAATTATAACAATGAGGTGTATTTCATTGACAGTTCTAAGTGGTTATAAACTCTTCATAATGGGATTATGAATTCTTAAATTCTGCAAATACAGGCTGTCTGAGCATGATCACCACACTAGCCACTGCAAACAGTTAATTAAATGTGCCAATCATTACAGCTCACCAGTCATTAGATGCATAACCTACATAACTAGCATCATACTGACAATAAGACTCACATCTCATTATCATTCTTGTGTGCGCTGGCAAAATAAAACTGTTGGCTTGATAGCAATATCCTGTTGGTGGCAAGCACCACTCATGTTTATTGCAAAGTAGCAGCATGAGACCGCTAATTTCACCTGTTATTCAAATTTTAAGTTATCTCCCCTTTCCAGGATTGTCAGAGGTTGACTGGGCTCTGTTCACGACAAAAATAGCCACATGCCCTTTTGTGAGTTTGCATAATATACATCAAGTGATGTTTTCATTTACTTAGTCATTCCCACACAGGATAGTTTTGATAGCCCCTATCTTAGTATCAAGAATGCCTGGTGAGTAGATTGCTAGGGCCCTATTAACGAGGTTGCAGATAAAATTGATTTTTTACCTGCTGAAACATAGGAATCTCAACAAGTGTACTAACCAGTGAATACGTTTTTTGGGTGCTTAGTAGAGAATCCAATGGTAGGTTTCTCAACAAAATAAACAAAGAAAGGGTTGTGACGGGGTTAGATAGAGGGGCATATGTTGGTATGGAGGGGATGAGGAGCCATTAGTGCTGGGTGGAGGGGTATAGTTTGGCATGGGGCTATGAGGAGGCATAGAAATTGTGTATTTGGTTCAGTGGGTGTGAGGGATGAGGTCTGGAAGGCTGTTTACTATATCGTAAAGTACAGGTACACCTGTACAGGTCTTTACAGACCAGCTCTTCACCTAGCAGCCTCCATGCTATTTCCAGTGTCACCCACCACAACTCCCAAAAGACCCAGCTTCCCAAATCAGAATCTGAGCTTCCAAGGCAATTTCTCCCGGGTCAGGTCTCGAGAGGCAAGAATTACCTTGACTGGGCAGTCCCATCCCTGGAGATAAAACCTAGGCCTTTGTTTTTTAAAACTAAATGTACAGAGTGCACAAACTCTGAAGTCTTACACGTTGACAAATGTTAAGATTCTTAGCGCAGAATTCCCTTAAGTATTTAAAAAAGATAGATGCATGGTTGTGGAGAGGAATGGTCACAATGGGATTAGTTTTGGATCGCTCTAATGAAGAACTGGTGCCAGCTTGATGGTCTTTTTCTATGTACAACTCTTTAACTCCTAGGTTCAACCTTATTGAGACATTAGATAATTTGGAAATTCTAGAAAAAAATCTCCTATCTAAATACACCTCTGAATGTTTCCCTTAAAATGTCCCAATTTTGAACTATGTTGTATAGCTTCTGGCCCATTTTGCACTCTCTTAGGTCTTTACTCACCCTCACAAAATCAGAGACAGGATGGTTTCACAATCGTAACTGGTGCTTGATGGAAGATGCAGTTGTAGTGAATTGGGACAAGTGTACAAATGTTTTCTACCAGACTCTGTGTGATGTGTGGAAACTTCATCCAGAACTTCAGTAATTGCTGGGTGGCTATGAGGGACAGGCACCTCTTTAAGATTTAAACCATTGCCTGAACCTCACCCTCTTATTATCCCATCCAAAATACAAAAACGTCCCTTAGCAAAAAAGCAGATAGTCTGCCACCTGGGTTGAAGTGAAGTTTCACATTGTATTAAGACATGGGGCTAACTTTACTACTGCTTACTTACCAGTAAAAAGGCTGGACTAACAAACTTCCAGCAGAGCCTCCAATAGAGACCTGGTTTGAAGCCGGTCATTCGCCTGATATCTTCACTGAATCTGTCAACTCCTAGAGCATAAGCAATTCCAAAATACATTAGAACATCAGCTAGATCGTGGGTGGGACACTTAACCATCCTTTTCAATTTAGTTGCCACAGAAACAATGCCATTTTATTTCAAGTGACAAAAGACATAGCAATCTAATTGCCCACTAGCAAGCGAACATTATAATTTCTGAACACATTCTCTACATGCAAGGAACCAGCTTTACAAAAGGATATATGGTCAAAACTAGAGCTGAGTTTCCTTCACTTAACACTGTCTCAAGGACTAATTCGGCAAAGAATAAAAAGTGGATGAGAAGTTGGCAGCTGTCTAAAAAACAAACTCCATAAATTACCCTTACCGCCCTCAGGGTAATTCCTTCAATTAAATAGAAGGTTTAAAACATATCAAGGAGATGGATTATTGAACAACAATGAAACAAAATGTTTCTTAAATCAGACCAAATTGACATAACTAACAAGTAACCCCTTGGAAAAGGGAATAATCCAAAGACTTCAAGAAAGAAATAATTAGGCAAATAATTTCTGCAAACACAACTCCACATCCCGAATGAATGAGTTTGAGCCATTTATCAAAATGGAGAGAAAACGCTGACCATCATTAAACGTTAAGAATACTCAGCAGAATAAATCTCTGAGAAATGCACTTGAAAAGGTAAACATTTTGCATGGCAAAAGAACTTGTTATAGCCAGTGACAACTATGAGAACTAATGTCTCATTAATTTGAATTGCATTCATGTCCTGTGCTCAACTCATGGTATTAGAGTCAAATATTTAATTCCCCCAAGAATTAATGGGGAAGTCAATTCATTGCTGAGATTAAACAGTTTGCAAATCCATCATGAAACATTGGCTTTGCACCTATTGTGATTATAGTGCAGTACAGTAAATGCAAACTAAAGCATTGTTAAACTGTCTCCACTGGGTTTCACACCAACCATCAACGTGCGATTAATTTGAGGATTTTGTTCCCAGTACATATAAAGAGTAGGAGTATCAGCTGTACCAATTACACTGCAGCTTTTCTTTTGCATTCATACGAACGAGCAGAAACAGTGTAACTAAGCCATTGAAATAAATGATGCAACCGTGCACAATCCTTTTAGTTCCTCATTAAGGCAAGATTTTGTGTTTTGGATTACTTATGCAATACCATTGAATTATTTCAACTCATTTAGCCTGCTGCACATCGATTTATCACAAATGTGATAACTCTAGTATGCAAGAAATGTGAAATTTAGGCATATGAAAAATGAATTGATACAAATGCTGTAAAAGTTTAACTTTTAGCCATTCAACAAACCTTCAATCCATTTTCATCTTAGACTTCATAAACTGCCATTTGGAAGGAATTAACTATAAGATAAACAATCAAATTTTAAATGCAAATAAAGCAAGCTGTTATAGTGATCCCAATCTCAACTACAGGCCTGAGTAGCAAAACAGTAAAAATTAAACCGAGACTGGTAATTATTCTTTTATTTTAAGTGGGATTTTATTGGGTATATTTAATTAAATAAATATGAATAACTTACCTTGTAGGTTTCTGTGCTTTCAAGGTCTGGCAGCAGCTATCCCTGAGCAAAGCTGTCCTGAAGGGAGATCTCCGACAAGCATGTAGCTCTTTGTGAATTAAGATAGCCAATTCATCTTTCAGGCATGGGCTCTGGATGTCGTTTCTTTCTTAAACTAGTATGGTTGATAATATACTTCTAGCTGGAAATGTGCGCGCACATCCTGTCTGGCATCTTGGAGATATGATAGGCCAGATTCTTGAACTTTTAATGGGTATTTACGTTATCACTTCATGGCCTGTTGTTCTCTAATCTTAAAGTTTTAAAAGCCAAATTAATTATGCACCATTTTTCAATACAAGAGAATTCCAATGCATTTTAAAATAATTTATGGAGTCACTTTCTCATACTTTGTGGTAAGTTAATTTATCATCATGCCATTCAAATAAAGAAAAGTATTTTAAAAGGTATTTTATTTACAAGGTAATGTTAACAGTTATGAAAAAGTTAAGACTTATGATATTTACATTGACTAGACTAATAATGGATCTTGAATGATAAATTGAAGTTTAGAAGACCAGGGACTGGATTATTATTTGAGAGACTGAAAATACAGGCCTTATTTCTGTTACTTCAGCTATTTAGTGCAAACAAACTTCAAACTGTTTCAGCTGGATTAACATTTTTCTTAAGGCAAGGTACCCTAGCAATTCATGATTAAGCTTTGACTTTCAGAAAACTATCGACTTGAACAGGTAAATGGAAGAAAATGATGCCCCAAGATTATAGTATCGAAACATTTAATGCTTTCATCTGAAATTCTGTTCTTTACTACTTTAATTTAGATCATAATTTATTTAAACTGAAAGATTATGCAGTAAATATGTACTCAGCACAAAATGAGAACCAAATGGAACAACAAAACTGACTCAATGTTGATATAGGCATGTAGGTCCCGGATCCATTCTACATGTTCAAATTGTACATCAACAGCCTAAGGGTCATTAAGGCATCAGATTTTACTCTATTTAGACCTAATCCCCATTGCATTTCTGGAACAAATTGCACCAATAATTTTTATGTGTTTCCAGAGTGTATATAAAGAAAGAACAACAAGACATGCTTACTGAACTTCTCTCTCCTGAAAGACTCATCATTCATTTTGAGGTCTTCCAAACTCAACTCTGTATATTGGATCATTTTGTTTCAGTTGTTGAAGTCCCACATAAATTGGTCGAGTTTGGCAAGTAGCCAAATGCCCTCTCCTGGTGCTCCATCAACATGACCCAAAACCCTGGCACTCCTTATGTACCATACACCAAGTCCCGTAAAAATATTTAAAACTGGCTGCCTTATAATGCAAAGTGCATGGGAATACAATGAACTGCAAGTTGCCCTTCATGCCACACACCATTCTGATTTACCATTCCTCCACTGCTGCTGGGTCAAAATCTCGTAAATCCTTTCCTAGCAGGACTATGGATAAACCTACCTTACATGGATTGCAGCAGTACAAGAAGCCAAACCATCATTACCTTCTCAAGCGGTCGAGGAGTGACCTCATAGAGGTTTATAAAGCCATAAGGGGCATAGATAAGAGATTAGCAAAGGTCATTTCGCTAGGGTGGGAGAATTCAAAAATAGAAGGCATCATTCAGATCATAGAATCCCTACAGTGTGGAAACAGGCCGTTCACCCAACAAGTCCACAGTAACCCACCCAGGCCCATCCCTCTATGACCCACTTAATCTACACATCCCTGAACACTATGGGCAATTTAGCATGGCCAATCCAACTAGCCTGCACATCTTTGGACTGTGGGAGGAAACCAGAGCACCCAGAAGAAACACATGCCGACACAGGGAGAATGAGTAAACTCCACACAGACAGTTGCCCGAGAGTGGAATTGAACCGGGTTCCTGGCGCTGCGAGGCAGCACTGCTAATCACTGAGCCACTGTGCCAATTTAATGTGAGAGGAGAAAGATTTTAAAAGGACCTGAGGGGTAACTTTTTCACACAGAGGGCGGTGCGTATATGTATCAAGCTGGTAGTGGAAGTGGTAGATGCAGCTACAGTTCCAACATTTAAAAAACATTTGGACAAATATATGAATAGGAAACGTTTGAGGGATATGGGCCAAATGAAGGTAAATAAAACTAGTTTCGTTTGGGAGGCTTGGTCAGCATAGATGAGTTAGACCGAAGGGGCTGCTTCTGTGCTGTATGACTATGACTTTCTGTGTGGTATAAATGTTGACCTTGCCTGTGATCCACTCACCCCACAAACAAATACATTTTAAAAAATTCAACTACTTGACCCATTACACAGTGATCACAAGGTCAGCTCCATGAACACATTATTAGCTCCAGACATTGACATTCCAAAGCCTAATACACTCTATCCAACGTCCAACTTTAACAATGCCACCTTTTGTGCCATAGTCAATGGATACAAAAATCAGAAGAGATGTAAAATCACCGCAAACCCATTTTTTGCTATCACTCAAAGTCCAAATTCCCTCAAGAATGTAACTTGAATTAAAATCATTCTTTGAATTCTAGTCTCAAAGTCAATATTGTTCAGATTGGGGAATGTTAATGTTTGGCCACAGGACACTTTCAAGGGAATACCCAGGGTCACCATCAAGTATGCTAACATAGAACATTACTGAATGCAGAATTATGATTTCCCTCTTCAGGCCAATGATTTGCCAAAGTCTAAAGTTCGTAAAGGCACATCTGAAAGAGCTAAATGACATTTCCATTTCTACATGAAAACGTATGAACAAAAGTGGACTACCCAGCTCTTGAGACTACACTGCTATTCAATGCCAACATTGTTGATGTGATTTTGACCTCAACTCTACATTCCTTCATATCCCTGATAATCTTTCATCCTCTCAGTAATCAAGAAGCTATCTACCTCTACCTTAAACATATTTAAAGATTCTGCATTCATTATCTTTTGAGGAAAGGAATTCCAATGACTTTCAACCCTCAGAGACAAAAAAAAAGTTTCTTCGTCTCTACCTTAAATGAGTGATGCCTCATTTTTAAAACCGAGTCCCTAGATCTAGATTCTCTCACAAGAGGAAACATCCATTCCACATCCAGCCAGTCAAGTCCCCTCAGGATCTTATAAGTTTATAATTAAGTCAACTCTCACTCCACCAAACTCCAAAAGATACAGGCCTAGCCATAACAGGCAACCCACTCACTCCAGGTACTAGTCTAGTAAAGCTTCTCTGAACTGCTTCCAACACACATTAACATCCTAGTACTGTACACTATTCCAGTTGCAGTCTTACCAATGCTGTGATTTTGGTCTTGCCATCCTGTACAGTGTGCCGATTGCCTTAAATTGTAGAGAACGTTGTATGCTAGCCACACCTGGGGTGTGAACCACACATGTACTTATGTTGGCAACACTTTGAAATGAAATGAAGCCAGCTTCAAATTGATATTACTTGATACCAATTCATCATCCTGAATTTCACAACATTTCAAGAACTGCATTCCTTAATTATAGTCTAAAATTTCCCTTCCGTTATTTGTATTTTGTGAATGGTAGCCACAGTTAAATTCATTACCTGGGTAGGTGTTACATAGTTTTGGTCATTTGACACTAGAGGATTTCTTTCACTTTGTTATGGATAAACTTCATTTCAACTTAATGTTTGCACAGTCTGATGCTGCAAACCTTATGGGAGAACAGGAATAAAACATTTGAGACTGACCCTCATAAATCATTGTTTGGATGTGCATCTGAAATTGATTTTAGTATTTCTGTAGTTGGTCTACATGGGAGATTATATAAACTAAATTATGTTCAAGTAGGTGTGAATCACAAACAATGAAAACCCCCTAGAGCCCTGTGCCTGCCTGTTGGGCTCTGATCTAGACCCCACCCATCTTGTGCCCTGCTGCTAATCAGACCATAAACATCTTATTGTCAACCTAGTTCCTAACTCATTTACTAACTCAACAGAAGACCCAAATGTACATTGCAAATAATATGGTATAAAAGGATCCTGATTTAAAACTTTAACCAAAAATAGAACTGTCTGAGCCCTGGGCGAGATATGAGCCATAGAAATTGTTTCGTTCTTGTGATCATGTCACATGCACATGACATGTTTACACTTCTCCGATTGTGGGTGCACTCTGGCCTCGGCTTTCTGAGCAGCATCAATTATGGTTAAGTTGCTGCTGGACCAATAAATTTCTCTGACTGGACACTGATGTGCATTTCTCCTGGGACTTTCACAGTTATTTGCATCACAATCTCCAAGAACTTTCTCAGAGTGGAGTGGAACGGATTTGGCAAAGACGGGAGCATTCTCTTTTTATAGCATGTGCTATCTATTGCATGGTAAGTTTTCAGATCTGGTTCCAGTGTTAGTGAATTTGTAAAGTAGGTGGCTTTGGTGATGTGGACATTCGAGTCAGATTGAGTTAATGGGTTAGTCAGGTAGGCTGGGTTGGGATGGGTAATCTGGTTGGGAACAGAGACTGGTCAGGAGTGTAGGTGCTGATGCAATTGAATGGTTGGCAGGGCAGTTGGGTGACATGTGGTCAGCCTATAATGGACTAACCATGTGGTTATGGGGTAGGCGGATTGGGCTTGGACGGTCAATGGGTATCTAAGTCAAGTTGGGTGGATGGTAAAGTGGGGGAAGCTGGTCAGGGTGGTAGCTGGAATGTAGTTGAGGATCAGGTGAAGGTGGGGGTAATGGGAAAATCATTTGGGTAGTTTCACTGGATGTTCAGGTTACTTCTGTGTTATGATTTCCTGGATAACTATGCAGGCATGTACTGCAGAATTATCTGTAGTCTTCACAATTCTGACTGAGAACTGAAGATATTCCTGGAAGATCTTTGGAACAGGAGAATCATTTATCAGAATCGTATTTTTGAGTAATTCTCACACAAGCCCATGCAACAGGACTTCCACAGGGTGCTGAAATGCATTTTCAGCTGTCCCCAATGTCCCCAGTTCCCCAATGAGCCAAAATCTAGAATATTTCACTGAGTTAAAGAAGGAACAAAAATCTAAGTGTTTATTCTTGCACTGTTTGTTTATATTTCAGAGCTGGTTTCTGGAACAACTATTACAATAATTCATTAAACTAAATCAGTTAATAAAATGGAAGCTATCCATATTGCTGTTGATGTGAATAGTTTTTAGGAATGAAGACCTCTTTCGAGCAGTGCACTTCTTTTGCACTTTCTTCCAATCATGCTATGCTAGGCAATGCATGTACTAAATAACAAATGGCAGCCCTAAAAGTAAATACTGTAGCAGCTGATAGAAATGTTAGATTCTGGTTTTGAGAGTATTTAATAAGAGAAAACTTGTTATTGTTGAACAATCGATGTTTCAAACTTTAGCATAACAAAAATAAAAAGGTATTAACCATGGCTATTCCTAAAGCCGTAACAACATCCTATTAGGGCAACTATTTGGCACCTGAAAAAAAAAGTGTGTTGTTTTCCAAACTGTTGCCTCTTTGCACACAAATTAATTTGCACTTTTTTGCAGAACGGATCTAGTTTGATAAATATTTTCAGAACTGCAGCTATAAGCTGACATGTACAAATGAAAATTTACTTTTTGGACCCAGAGTAAAGATTGGACTCATTGCTGAAGTTCTCCTTTAGCTATTGTTCAATGTAACAATAGATATACAAATTCTACATTAGTTACATACACCTGTCCACATCTTATCAGCTCCTGTACATTTGAAACTATTCTAAGTGAGCAAACGTGAAACTAATTGCCTATGAAGTTATTGAGAAATAAGAAATATTTAGTCATTAAGCTATTTTGCTCTCAGTTGCAAAAATAGGAAGGAAGGATGATTTGAATGAACACAAAAACTGTGGACAGTCACGAGTCATTCAGTGTATTTGCTTGGAATGAAGAGAAAACGAAAGCAGACTGAACTGTTCATATGCTTTTCCTGAGTGTTTGGATGAATTTTCATTGACCGTTGAACTTATGAGCTGTTTTCAAGTTGAACTCAAAACAAACTGGAAAGTATACTTGTTCAATGTTTTCACTGGACGTTTAGTGATAATTTGACGACACATCATGGTAAAATGGAATACTATAAATTCTTCCCAAATGTTTGTTTTAAAATTGTCAAGATTAAGATTTTACCACAAGTAATGTGAAACATGCATAAACATTGAGTATTTTGATGACTATAAATGCATACTTTATGGACTATGAGCTTGTTTCCAAAGAAAATTGAGAACACGGTTAATCATTTTCTTGTATGTTACAAAGACTAAGTCATGAATGTTCACAGTTATTGACTGCTTTGATAATGCATTAATTACTACAACAAATATCAACTTGATTTGGAATAGGCTGCAGATAATTTATTCAACAGAAAGTGCAAACCTCTGCGACTTTATGTTTAAGTCCTTCTGTTTATTTTCTATATGATTGTTCAGACCTGTAAAGGTGAAATTGACACTTGCAATTGTATTGTGAAATGCCAATGCAGTACGATTATATGAGTTTCATAACTATGCTTAAATCCAAATACCTCAACAACATTCCCTTTCCTTAAATGCTATGTATGCCTCGAGGGCCTTGACAATAATCCCATTGGGTCACTTTGACCACTGGAGTTTTTTTCCAGTCAAGAGGTAGAGGATAAAATGCCAGATCACATTATCAGCAGGCTTTAATTAATGCTGAGAGCTAAAATACAGTATCTTCATCTAAACATCAGGTCATTTTGTGTCATTTGAAACTTTAACAGCATCAAGAGGCCCTGGTACATCGGACAATTCTAGAATTGGAGTAGCTATATGGCCACAAATGCAGCAATCCTACTGGTATGTGGAAACAAGTCTAGATTTGAAGAATATCGCTATAATCATCAGTCTATTTGTATCAATGTTCAAACACATTTTAATAACAATAATTAACAATCAACTGTGTTAAAAGAAAAGGCATTAATATTAATTTTCAAAATCATTGTCCATTTGAAAGCATCAAAATAATCAAAAAAATGTTATAATTCCCGGCTGTGAAATTGCCCTTTGAAGTGTCTAATTTTGATAATGTGCTTTAGCTTTATACACAATACGTTATTGCTTTGGTTTCAACATGCCACCAAATTATGAGCCACTTTTTTAAAAATATGGAAAACTATCAATATTGGTGCTGTGATGATGAAATAAATAATTTCCTGCAACTAACACAAGACTTTCTAAGGTATATCAACATTGTGTGTAAAAAAGATTGACAACGAGAAAAACAGTTTTCTCATAAACCAGGAAAATATTCTTCCACCTCAAGATCAACCAATTAATGATCAACATAGATCTGGTCTGTTAAAACCCAATATTGGATTTACATATGATTTATGTTTTGTTCTTTATATAATGTGAGTGATTTGAAACTCTCCAATCTAATGAAAAATTGTAATTATCAAACCTTAATTATTTTCTCTCTTCATACCGATTAAGATTAATTTCTACATTATCATATGGTTAGATTTGACAGTTCACTCAGCTTATCACAACTAAATTAATGACTATGCATAACAGGCTACTTTCTCCAAATGATGTCATTTTTAACATAGAAGTCAACACCTACAACAAGCTTGCTATCCAGACATTAGGAAGTCAAGGTATGATGATTAGAAAGCCTCTTGTGGCTCTTTGATTCTGAATTCTACTTTATCCTTTGTCTTTTAAAAGTGGCAAATTATGACCAACCTGAATTCTCTAGGATAGCGAGAAAAATATCTTTGTCTCTTCTCTAACAGTGCAAGTCAATGGAAAAATGCTTACAGTGTCTTCAGAGATGCTGTTTTGCTGAGTTACACAACCATTTTTTCCTACAACTTTGAATTATTCGGCAACTACTACAGTATGACTTTTACCATGCCAGGGTACAAATATACAGTTGCAAGACTTTCTGTTTATGCTTTGACAACAGTCCAGTAGTCTGAAGAATAGTATTCTTATGGATGGAATTATTGCTAGACCATTGTTTGTCCCATTCCTCAACTTCTTTCCTTATTGATAAAAGTTACTGGCTACAACAGAGCATCATCTTCCTGTTCCTCCCATTCAGAGACACAATGAACAATAATGCTAAAAACTCATTGAACTTAGCCAAATGTCAAACTGATAATCCAGCTGGGAATTCAAAACTCTTCTATCATAGTTGCCGGTGCAGAATGTGTCATACTATTCAATAAAGCAGTATTGGACTTGTATTATTTACAAAAAAGACCATTCTGTTGCTACTTTGAAAATACATATTGTGGCTTAAAAGTTTAGATTGAAATCATATCTTATTAGACATTAATACAAAAGTAACATTTTGGAAATCAGATGAAAGTTCAAAAATTGCAAATTCTCTCTTTTGTTCTCCACATATAGTGCTAGAATGTTGAGTATTTCCAGCTTCTTCTGTTTTGTATTCTGTATTTTTTTCTAAATGAAATTTAAACCCTGTTAGTAATAAAAGGTTAGTGGACAACAATTATTGTACGCACAAAGGTACAAAATGTTCATGCTACCTGCTGTAGCCCTTGTACCATATTTCATTGATATTACACTTGTGTTAAAGAGATATCTAACAGAACAGAATTAACATCGTCAAATAACAGTTTACCATAAGCCTTTTACTGTTGTATTTGAGTAGTTTAAAATTGATTGAAACTTACCATAAAACCAAGATACACCAATGGCTTCTATTAATACTCCAAATAGGATTGCTGTCCCTGCAGCAAATTGATCTAGTAGCGTAAGCACGTAAATCCCACCCTATAAAACGTTAAAAAAAATACAATTCTTATGTTGCATATTTAATGTTTTCATTAGGTTGTTCTTGATAACAAATGATAAAAATTATAAATCCCAAAATCAAACCATTCTGACAATATCCAGGATTATGCTGAAAAGTTAACATCAAAAATCCTTCAATTCACTGTCTGCAATCTGTACCATCCTGGAGCAGTGACGAGTTTTATGGAATGGGGTAATTAACAATATTTCTTTTTTGAACTGCAAATATAAATATTGAGTTCCTAAATATTAGTAGTAGCAATATGCACTTGCCTTCCACAGGATTAAATCATTGGCATTCCACGGAAGTGATTTGTGACAATTGATTTGTATGACTAATGTGTGATTTTATTTAGATTTATTATTGTACAGATGAGCCATGTTATGTAACAGTATTCCAATGAATGCGGACCTGTAATGGTCCACTAATCTGGAACAAAACACAGAAATAGCCCCAGCATATATAATCTTTTCACATTCAGCTAGAAAACTCACAGTATGAAATTATCTTGTCTCAGGGAACTAAATGAAATGTTGTTGAAGATTATAGTACTAAGATTTGAATCAAGTAGGAAGTTTGTTTTCTTTTGTAAAAAAATGCCGGTCACTACATCAACTCCAGTACTGAAGGTAAAGTCTTCATAGTCTCATCAGACAGTTACAGATCAGACCAGACCCCTCAAAATATTTTAAGAAGGTAACTTAGACCCTAATTTTTCTTACTTTAAAGATAGATGTGAAGTGCCGTTTTCCAGATACAATGCGACTGGTCAAACTACTTGACGTAAGTAAAACACTATTTATTTAAACACAATAGTTAAAACACAAACAAAAGAAAGAAGAATTTAGAATAACTTAACTACTGGAAAACTTAACTGAATAATAGATACAGTACCTATTACTAATTAACTGTTCCAATGCAGGGCGGTTTGATCTTAGTAGGATAATAGGTCGGCACAACATCATGGGCCGAAGGGCCTGTGCTGCGCTGCACTGTTCTATGTTCTATGTTATATAATACAGTGACATCCCATAAACACACTCCTTGGGAAAAAGGCAAAATTCAGACACAGATTCTTACATGCAGTTCTCTAAGCCAGGAGGAAAAACATCAAGAGAAGGTTCAGAGAGAATAGCAGCTCGGAATCTTTCACTGAAGGTTCCAACTCATTTTAGGCTCCAAAGACTTCACAAGCTGTGTTATTAAGTCGTCTTCAATAGCCAGTTCAGCCTTACAACCTCTCCCAAAAAAAAGTACAAAATAACCTTTAAAAGTGACAGCATCGTCACAAGACCTTTGGCCTGCTTTCTCATTGTAGAGAGATGATTGGTGGTAGTTCAAGCCAAGGGTCTCCATGCCTCAGGTGAGGGGACAGATCAAGAACGTTGGGGAGGAGGGGAGGGGATGATTCCTGCATGGTGACTTTAACCAGTGTTGGTGCAGTTGTCATCACTGCATTGTAAACCAGCTACCCAGACAACTGAGCTAACCAGCCCCAGTACTAATATGGACATCAGATATTGACAGAAGAATGCTGTATCCATACCAATATTCCAGGAAATCTCTTGGGTCCTTCTGCTTCTGATTTTTTCCATTACATACCGGGTCATTATCAGTCCATATGAGGCAATATACCAGTGGCCCTCAAACTTCCAGAGCAAAAAGTGCTCAAAGTTCAATTAAACTGTTCGCTTACTGACCCTTGTTGCATCAGAATGTAACAAAGGATGAATGGTATTTGCATAAAACATCAGCTGTGTCCCTTCATACAGCTATCCATCCCATCAGCAACTGATACTTCCCTCTGTCTTAATGTGAAAAGAATTTATTTTCAAAAATGAAGATAATTAACTCATAACTTTGTTAGAACTTCCAGAGTCAGGACCCCTCCCCAAGATTGTAAACATTACATGGATTCAAGATGGCACTGACACCAGGCAACTCTGCGAATGCTCTACAGCAGATCTTATTCTCAAATTTCTTACAACTGTTGTGCGCTTTTAAACATCAATTCTTTCTTGCTTCTGTGCACGTCCTGTGCAGCCATGACCTTGTATGCCTCATTTTGCCTAGATACCCTATGATCTGCATGTACTTCAAGCAAAACAAAACATTTCACTGTACTTAGGGTACATGTGACAACAATAAACCAAATCAGAGATAGCAGGAACTGCAGATGCCGGAGAATCTGAGATAACAAGGTGTAGAGCTGGATGAACACTGCAGGCCAAGCAGCATCAGAGGAGCAGGAAGCCTGACGTTTCGGGCCTAGACCCTTCTTCAGAAATGGGGGAGGGAAAGGGGGTTCTGAAATAAATAGGGAGAGAGGGGGAGGCGGACAGAAGATGGATAGAGGAGAGGATAGGTGGAGAGGAGACAGACAGGTCAAAGAGGTGGGGATGGAGCCAGTAAAGATGAGTGTAGGTGGGGAGGTAGGGAGGAGATAGGTCAGTCCAGGGAGGACGGGCGGGATGAGGTTAGTAGGTAGGAGATGGGGGTGGGGCTTGAGGTGGGAGGAGGGGATAGGTGGGAGGAAGGACAGGTTAGGGAGGTGGAGATGGGTTGGGGGAGGGGAGATTTTGAAGCTTCTGAAGTCCACATTGATAGCACTGGGCTGCAGGGTTCCCAAGCGGAATATGAGTTGCTGTTCCTGCAACCTTCGGGTAACATCGTTGTGGCACATGTCGTCTCAGGAATAGGAGGGGAAGTTGAAATAGTTCGCGACTGGGAGGTGCAGTTGTTTATTGCAAACTGAGCATAGGTGTTCCTCAAAGTGGTCCCCAAGCCTCCACTTGGTTTCCCCGAAGTAGAGGAGGCCACAACGGAAACAGCGGATGCAGTATACCACACTAGCTGATGTGCAGGTGAACATCTGCTTGATGTGGAAAGGCTTCTTGGGGCCTGGGTTAGGGGTGAGGGTCGAGGTGTAGGGGCTGGTGTAGCACTTCCTACGGTTGCAGGGAAAAGTGCCGAATGTGGCGAGGCTGTAGGGGAGTGTGGAGCGGCAAGGGAGTTATGGAGAGAGTGGTCCCTCCGGAAAGCAGATAAGGGTGGGAGGGAAAAATGTCTTTGGTGGTGGGGATGGATTGCAGATGGCGCAAGAGTCGGTGAATGATGCGTTGGATCCAGAGGTTGGTGAGGTGGTACGTGAGGAAGAGGGGGATTCTGTTTTGGTTGTTATTGTGGGGAGGGGGTGTGAGGGATGAGTTGCAGGAAATGTGGGAGACATGGTCAAGGGCATTCTTGACCCCTGATGGGGGGGAAGTTGCGGTCCTTGAAAAACGAGGACATCTGAGATGTACGGGAGTGGAATGACTCATCCTGGCAGCAGATGCGGCGGAGGTGAAGGAATTGGGAATAGGGGATAGCATTTTTGCAGGAAGGTGGGTTGGAGGAGGTGTATTCCAGGTAGCTGTGGGAGTCGGTGGCCTTGAAATAGATATTGGTTTCTAGGTGGTTGCCAGAGATTGAGACAGGAAGGAGAGAGAGGTATTGGAGATGGTCCAGGTGAACTTACGGTTGGGGTGGAAGGTGTTAGTGAAGTGGATGAACTGTTCGAGCTCCTCGTGGGAGCACAAGGCGGCGCCGATACAGTCATCAATGTAACGGAGAAAGAGGTGGGGTTTAGGGCCAGTTTAGGAACGGAAGAGGGATTGTTCCACGTAACCTACAAAGAGGCAGGCATAGCTTGGGCCCATGCGGGTACCCATGGCCACCCCCCCCTTGTCTGTATGAAGTGGGTGGAATTGAAAGAGAAGTTGTCAAGGGTGAAGACGAGTTTGGCTAAGCGGATGAGGGTGTCAGTGGAGAGGGACTGGTCGGGCCTGCGGGACAGGAAGAAGTGGAGGGCCTTTAGGCCATCTGTATGGGGAATGCAGGTGTATAGTGACTGGACGTCCATGGTGAAGATGAGGTGTTGGGGACCGGGGAATTGGAAGTTTTGGAGGATGTGGAGGGCATGGGTGGTGTCACGGATGTAGGTAGGGAGTTCCTGGACCAAGGAGGAGAAAATGGAGTCGAGATAGGTGGAGGTAAGTTCGGTGGGGCAGGAGCAGGCGGAGACAATGTGTCGACCAGGGCAGTCAGGTTTGTGGGTTTTGGGAAGGAGATAGAAGCGGGCGGTGCGGCGTTGGAGAACAATGAGGTTGGAGGCTGTGGGTGGGAGGTCACCTGAAGTGATGAGGTTGTGGACGGTCTGGGAGATGATGTTTTGGTGGTCGGGGGTGAGGTCATGATCAAGGGGGCAGTAGGAGGAGGTGTCGAAGAGTTGGCGCCTGGCCTCGGCGATGTAGAGGTCAGTGTGCCATACTACAACTGCGCCTCCCTTGTCCGTGGGTTTTAGGGTGAGGTTCGGTTTGGAGCGGAGGGCTGCACGTTCCATGGGGGAGTGGTTGGGGCGAATGATGTCTCGATGGCAGTTCGAGATGAAGAGGTCGAGGGAGGGTAGGAAGCCTTGGGGTGGTGTCCAGTAGGAGGGGGTGTGTTGGAGGCAGGAGAAGGGGTCAGTAGAGGGCGGGTTAGGCTCACGGAAGAAGAAGTGAGCGCGGAGGCAGAGGCGGAGGCGGTGGAAAAACTGTTCAATGTCCAAACGTGACCGGTATTCGTTGATGTGTGGGTGGAGGGGGACAAAGGGTGACCTCCCACCCACAGCCTCCAACCTAATCGTTCCCCAACCCTGCACCTCCCGCTTCTATCTCCTTCCCAAAATCCACAAACTTGACTGCCCTGGTCGACCCATTGTCTCCGCCTGCTCCTGCCCCACCGAATTTATCTCGACTCCATTTTCTCCCCCTTGGTCCAGGAACTCCTACCTACGTCCGTGACACCACCCACACCCTCCAAGTCCTCCAGAACTTCCAATTCCCCGGTCCCCAACACCTCATCCTTACCATGGACGTTCAGTCCCTGTACACCTGCATTCCCCGTGCAGAGGGCCTAAAGGCCCTCCACTTCTTCCTGTCCTGCAGGCCTGACCAGTCCCCCTCCACTGACATCCTCATCCGCTTGGCCAAACTTGTCCTCACCCTCAACAACTTCTCCTTCAATTCCTCCCACTTCCTACAAACAAAGGAGATGGCCATGGGTACCCGCATGGGCCCAAGCTATGCCTGCCTCTTTGTAGGTTACGTGGAACAATCTCTCTTCCGTATCTACACTGACCCTAAACCCCACCTCTTCCTCCGTTACATTGATGACTGTATCGGCGCCGCCTCGTGCTCCCACGAGGAGCTCGAACAGTTCATCCACTTCACCAACACCTTCCACCCCAACCGTAAGTTCACCTGGACCATCTCCAATACCTATCTCTCCTTCCTGGACCTCTCTGTCTCAATCTCTGGCAACCACCTAGAAACCAATATCTATTTCAAGGCCACCGACTCCCACAGCTACCTGAAATACACCTCCTCCCCCCCACCTTCCTGCAAAAATGCCATCCCCTATTCCCAATTCCTTCACCTCCACTGCATCTGCTGCCAGGATGAGTCATTCCACTCCCGTACATCTCAGATGTCCTCGTTTTTCAAGGACCGCAACATCCCCCCGTCAGTGGTCGAGAGCACCCTCGACCGTGTCTCCCGCATTTCCCGCAACTCATCCCTCACACCCCTCCCCTCAATAACAAACAAAACAGAATACCTCGTCCTCACGTACCACCTCACCAACCTCTGGATCCAATGCACCATCCTCCGACACTTCCGCCATCTGCAATCCAACCCCACCACCAAAGACATTTTTCCCTCCCCACCCTTATCTGCTTTCCGGAGGGACCACTCTCTCCATGACTCCCTTGTCCGCTCCACGCTCCCCTACAGCCCCAGGAAGTGTTACACTTCCTGCATAAAGCAGATGTTCACCTGCACATCTGCTAATGTGGTATACTGCATCCGCTGTTCCCGTTGTGGCCTCCTCTACATCGGGGAAACCAAGCGGAGCCTTGGGGAACGCTTTGCGGAACACCTACACTCGGTTCGCACTGAACAACTGCACCTCTCAGTCGTGAACCATTTCAACTTCCCCTCCCATTCCTCAGACGCCATGTTCATCCTGGGCCTCCTGCAGTGCCACAACGATGCTACCCGAAGGTTGCAGGAACAGCATCTCATATTCCGCTTGGAAACCCTGCAGCCCAATGGTATCAATGTGGACTTCAGAAGCTTCAAAATCTCCCCTCCCCCAACCGCATCCCAAAACCAGTCCAGTTCATCCCCGCCTCCCTAACCTGTCCTTCCTCCCACCTCAAACCCCACCCCCATCTCCTCCCTACTAGCCTCATCCCGCCCCCTTGACCTGTCCGTCCTCCCTGGACTGACCTATCTCCTCCCTACCTCCCCACCTACACTCACCTTTACTGGCTCCATCCCTGCCTCTTTGACTTGTCTGTCTCCTCTCCACCTATCTTCTCCTCTATCCATCTTCTGTCCGCCTCCCCCTCTCTCCCTATTTATTTCAGAACCCTCTTCCCCTCCCCCATTTCTGAAGAAGGGTCTAGGCCCAAAACGTCAGCCTTCCTGCTCCTCTGATGCTGCTTGGCCCGCTGCGTTCATCCAGCTCTACCCCTTGTTATCTCAATAAATCAAATCATTTGCTCAGTGACTGGATGAAACACATTAGTTATCAAAAATTAGCGAGATTAATAGATTTTAAATTGTCTGCAATCTTCAACAGATGCATAATAGAAATATAAAAATTGTAAGTTGTGTACTTAATTGCTAACGTTGAAAATCAGAGTATGCACGGTACATAATTTCTTTAAATAGATCTCAACTATAAATAGAGTAGCTCAAGATAAACTGAAAATATTCTTCAGTAGCTCACTTTGATCAAATTTCCAGTGGATGCCAACACTAATTCAAAGTAATTAAGAAATTAATGTTTGTTAAACAAACACTTTATTGCAGTGTAGGAATGTCTGACTTATGAGAGACCTGGAGTGTTAGCTTGTGCAATTGCATCTCTTGTTACTATTTAAAGATATTATTTGGCTTCTTGTTAGAGGCCAACTTTTTTGTTTGTTTAGTTAAACAATTAATATTTTAAATTCACTATTAGCAACATAAATGTATCTCTAGAAAAGAAAAATTTAAAAAGACCTATGTGAGTTATCCCAAGATAGCAAGAACTGCAGATGCTTGAGTCAGAGACAACAAAGGGTGGAGCTGAAGGAACACAGCAGGCCTGGCAGCATCAAAGGAGCAGGTTAGTTGATGTTTCGGGTCGGGACCCTTCTTTGGAAATGGAGAGGGGAAGGGAGCTGTGAAATAAATAGAGAGGAGGCGTGGGGCTGGGGAAGGTAAGTGGAATGGTGATAGGTGAGTGCAGGTAGGAAGGGGTGGGGATGGGAGGTGTGGATAGGTAGGTGGGAAGATGAATAGGTTGTATCAAGTCAAGGAGGCGGGGATGAGACGGAAGCTTGGACATGGGATGAGGCTGGGTGTGCGGAGATTTTAAAACTGGTAAATTCTGCATTTAGGCTGTAGGGTCCCGAGGCAGAATATGAAGTGCTGCTCCTTCGGTTTGCAGGTGGTATCATTGTGACATTGGAGGAGGCCTAGGATGGACATGTCACCCAGGGAGGGGATGGGGGTAGTTAAAATGGTTTGCGACCAGAAGGTGTTGTCATTTGTGTTCCACTCCCGAACGTTGCAGATGTCCTCATATTTCAAGGACCGTAACTTCTTCCCTCCGGTGATCAAAAAGCCCTCATCCGAATCTCTTGCATTTCCCACACTTCTGCCCTCACATATCACCTCACCAGCGTATCATTCTCTGCCACTTCTGCCATCTACAATCTGACCCCACGACCAAAGAGATATTTTCCTCCCCACCCTATCTGTCTTTTGTAGGGACCACTCACTCCACAACTCCCTCGTCCACTCCACAGTCCCTACTAACCCCACCACACCTTTCCCTGCAACCACAGGAGGTGCTACACCTGCCCCTACACCTCCCCCCTTATCAGGCACAAAACAAACCTTCCACGTCAGACAGAAGTTCACCTGTACATCCTCCAACTTGGTCTATTGTATCTGCTGCTCTCAATGTGGCCTCCTCTACATCGGTGAGACCAAGCATTGACTCGGAGACTGTTTTGTAGAGTATCTGTGCTCTGTACACGACAAATGGCACCTTCCGGTCACCAACCATCTTAACTCCCCCTCCCTGGGTGACATGTCCATTGTGGGCCTCCTCCAGTGTCACAATGACACCACCCGCAAACCGGAAGAGCAACACCTCATATTCCACCTCGGGAGCCTACAGCCCAATGGCCTTAACATGGAATTCACCAGTTTTAAAATGTCCCCACCCCCGGCCTCGTCCCATGTCCAACCCTCCCTCTCATCTCTGCCTCATTGGCCTGACACAACCTGTCCATCTTCTCTCCCACCTATCTGACCCACCTAACCCACTGGCCAATCCTCCCCACTGCCTACCTGCACTCACCTATCACCATCCTACCTACCTTCCCCAGCCCTACCCTTCCTCTCTCTATTTATTTCCCAGCTCCCTTGCCCCTCCCCCATTTCTGAAGAAGGGTCCCGACCCGAAACATCAACTTTCCTGCTCCTCTGATGCTGCCTGGCCCACTGTGCTCCTTCAGCTCCACACTGTGTTGTGTAATGTGAGTTATCCCATTATTTTTAAAAATGTGTTTTACCATCCTCATTCTTCCCAAGCACAGTTTGCTTAATTTAGTATTTGTGAATTCAGTCAATTAGAAGGTTAAGTCTCCAACTCTTTCTTCATAAAGTCATTTGGAGTGGCAGGCATAATGTTGCAGCCTGTTGTGTCGAGGTATGGGCCAACGGTGGAAAGTGAAAGTGTTTTAGCTGTAGTCTGTTCAGCTTGTCCACATTGTGAACAGAAGTCCTGGCAAACCTTGTGAAACTCTTGCTGGACCCTCCCTTGGGGTTACTTCCAATTGGCAGCTGTACCTTCAACAGAAACCACAAGTTCATGCACAAACAATGTTTCCATTGATCTTTCATTGAAATTTGAAAACTCAAAAGGAAATTCCGATTGTAGTTTTCCAAAATATTTGAGTTTTACTTGCTTTAATTCACTTAAAATTTTACTTTTGTCAATCAAACTTGATGGATTAAAGATAGAAAAATCACAATATTAGCAATCGTATCACCAATGCCAATTTCTTCTTCCCTACACCAAATCAAGATGCACAGCTAATATTAACTCATTTTTCCCAACATTTCAAGTCTGTTGAATTCCTTACTTCATTCGGTCCTTGCTTTTTCCTACAAGCTTAAGTCTTTGAACATCTAAATTTAGTATAATCTGCCATGAACTTCCAGATTTGCTTCACCTATTTTAAACTTCTCAACTCTGATAAGAAGTCACTCACTGGGCCTTAACTCTCTACTTTGATAGAAACCAGGGGCAGCAGAAGTTGAACCAATGCCTCCTCATAGGACAGATCTGCCAGCCCTGGCCTCAGCCAACTGAACCTCCACCCTGTCCCCTCTACGACAAGTGTATCCTTTATTAGGTAGGGATCTTAAAAACTATACACTAGCAGCAATTTTACCAATGCCCTCTATCACTGCGTCATCCGCACTCCTGAACTCAAATCCTCCTGCAGTGAAGGCCAATATACCTATTTGCCTTCCTAATGTGTCTGCCTGCCTACTTTCATTGGCTGGTGTACAAGGACACCCAAATTTTTTGGGGCGTCCACACTTCCCAATATATCTTCATTTAAATAATACTCTTCCTTTCTATTTTTCATGCCAAGGTGTATAACTATACACTTGCCCACTCATTCAACTTGCCTAAATAAGCTTGAAGCATCCTTGCATCCTCCTTACAACGTACATTATCAAAGAGTTTTGTTTTCTCAGTAAAATTGGAAATGCTTCATTTGGTTTCCTCACCCATAGAAATCTTATTCCACAGAAGGGAGCCATTTGGTCCATCTTTTCCATGCCAATGGACACTCATATGTCCTCTCTCATCCCATCTTCACACACAGCCCATAGCCCAGCAGATTACAGCACTTAAGGTGTAGATCCTGTAAGAATGTAAGGGACCTACCCTTGTCTTTGCTCCCCTTTTTGTCTTTATTTATAGAGGATTTAAATTTAGCTTTTGATTCCTGTTGTTTTATTCTCAATCTATTTCCCCCATTCTGATCAGACTTCTGGTCCTTTTTTTGAGTTTTAAAATTCTCCCAATGCTCAGGCTTGCTGCTTTCTCCATGTCTCCTCATTGGATCTAATATAACCCCTAATTTCTTTTGTAAGCTATGTTTGGACCACTTCTCATCTTTTTTTTTTCAGATAGGAATGAGTAATTGTTCTAATTCATGCAAACGATCTTCAAAAATGAACCACTGTCCATCCACCATCAACCAACCACTTTAATAAGGTTCCCCAATCCACCCATGCTAATTTGCCCCTCATATCCTTAGATTCAGGACCCTAGTTTTGGACTTGGCTATTTCACTCTCCATCTCAATGAAGAATTCTACCATATTGCCTTTCTGCCTTTTGTTTCTATCCTTCTTTTCCTTTCTCTGTCTCCCTGCTCAGGTTCCCAGCCTCTGCCATTCTAGGTAAACCCACCTGACAACACGAGCAACCCATCCTGCTTGCACTGGTCCCAATGTCCCAGGAATCTGCCTCCCTCACTTCTACACCATTTCTCCAAACATGTATTCATTTGTTATATCCTGTCACTTTTATTTTCACTAGCACATGGCACTGGTAGTTGCCCTGCAGTTCTTTGAGGCCCTATTTGTTAAAGTTTATATCCTAACTCCCCATATTCTGCTTGTAGGACCATATCCCCTTTTATTTTTAAACCTATATCTTTGGTACTGATACGTACCATGTTCAGCGGCTGTTCACCCTCTCCCTTCAGAATACCCTACAGACTCTGAAATATCCTTGATCCTAGCATCAGGAAGGTGACATACCATGTTGGAGTCTCTCTTGCAGCCACAGAAATGCCTGTGTCCATTAGTATTGAAACCCCTATCACTATAGCCCTGCCATTCCTTTTCCTCCCCTGTTGTGCCATCCATAGTACCTTCCCTACTCTACTTTGCCTGGTGGTCAAACATTCTCTTCCTACCTGGTCAGTCTTTGTGCACATTGCAGGTAGTGTGTTGTTCATGATAAGCTGTGACTCAGTTGTGCTTCAGTGCAGAGGGATCTGGGTGTCCTTGTACATGAATCACATAACTAGTATGTAGGTACAGTAGGAAATAAGGAAGGCAAATGGATTTCCGGTATTTATTGCAAGAGGACTAGAATATAACAGCAAAGAAATGTTGCTGCAACTGCACAAAGCATTAGTGAAACTGCACCTGGTGTATTGCATACAATTTTGATCCCCTTACTTGAGGAGGAATGTAGTTGTATTTGAGGCAGTTCATAGGTTGATTACAGAGATGAGGGGCTTGTCTTATGAAGAGAGATGAGCAGTAATGGCATCTGCTGTCTGGAGTTTAGTAGACTGAGAGGAGGTCTAATTGAGGCACATAAGATGCTTCAGGGAATTGACAAAGTCACCATTTCCTCATATGGAGCAATCTAGAATGAGAGATCATTGTTTTCGGATAACAGATTTAAAATAGATTAGGAGAATGCTTTTTTCCCCTCTGGAAAGGATCATGAATCTATGGAATTCACTATCTCAATGTACCAGCATTCACTGTATTCTGAGTAAATTTAAGGAGTAGATGGACAGATTTTTAATTAGTAATGGGTTGAAGGATTACAAAGTGTAGGCAAGAAAGTAGAGTTGCACCTGAGATGAGATCTGCCATGATCACGTCAAATGGCAGAGCAGGCTCGAGAGGCTGAATTGCATAACCCTGTTCCTAGTCCTTATGCTCTCTCTCTCACTGTGAAGGCTGTGGGTTCAAATCCCACCCTAGGATTTCAGTACAAAATCTCGACTGACACTATTGGAATACTGAAGGCAAGACGGACTGTCAGAGTTGCAATCTTTCAGATAAAATATTAAAATCAAGACTCTGTCCTCTCAGCTGAACAGAATTAAAAAAAAACCCACAAGGCACAATTTCGAAGAACGTGAGAGTTAACCCCTGTGTCCTGACCAATCTTTTTCGATCAATCAACGTCACAAAAATTGATGATCCAGTTGTTCTCACGTTGCTGCTCATGGGAGCGTGCTGTCTACAAATTACTGCCATGTTTCCTATATTTCACCAGTGACTGCATTTCAAAAATACTTTCTTGGCTGTAAGTCATTTTCTGGCATCCTCAGGACATGGAAGGCACTAATCATTTTAGTAATGCAGTTTGAAGCTATCTGAAACCTATGACGATACTGATGTCAACCATATCCACTACAGCAAACATTTTATTAAGTGGCACCCATGGGACCAGGAGAGTGCTAATTGATAAAGTAATCCAGATAATCAAAAGGTCCACATAATAACGCAACTCTGCCTTAAATAAAACTTACCGGCAGACAACCTTCTCACTTGTGCCCTCAACTGACTGCTCAGACGTTGCAGTATTTGAGGAGAAATCAATTTGAAATTAAATCGACTGTTGATGTGTCATGCAGTGATTTAATTGAACAAGTATATTTAAATTGAGGTAAATAAATTTTTTAAAACTATAAGACTTAGACAGGATAATGCAGTAAACTTCACAGTATTTGAGGTATAAAATTTTTGCTGGTTCATGTGGCTCCTGGCAAAATAAAGTTTGCTTATTACAACTATATAACTGTTGTTGATCTGTTAATTCTCAATTTTAGATTCTTTGTTGGCACGTTCCCCTGAAAGGAGATTTCCAACTTCTTCCCATTGTTCTTCCTTCCTGCTACAAGCCAACTGCTGCAACTTGTTGATATGGCTGATTTTAACGCCTGTCCACACCCTCCCATTGACAACATCCCAGGTTGGGAAAGGGCAAGTGGTAAAAGTAACACAGCAAAAGTTACAGCATCTATCATCCTGTTCATAATGACATCTTGGTAACTATAATGAGGCAGAGGTCGACCCCACCCTGCCCACACCACTCACTCAAATAACTAAAAGCAAAAACACCTCGAGAAGCTCGCCTTGCTTCATAATCTGTTAAAGAAAGTGTGAAAAAAGTGGTATAACCTGCCTCTCACTCCCCACTCTGTTATAATGGGGAGGGTAAATGAAATGAACTCCTGACAGTCACTCTATAATCAGTAAGTAACAATTTATTTATCTAACTCAAACAGCGAACAAATTAACAGAACTACTAACAAACTGAACAATCCCCTCCCTCTTAACTACTAACTATTCCTGAAGAAAACAAGATTCTAATGGTATGCTGTTCCAATAACTACAAGTTCCACTTATATAAAGCAAATCAATAAAAAAAAACTTAAAATTCAGTCTCTTAGAATTACAGCCAGGATGTATCTTCTGGAACATTTGTTGCCTTCTCTGCTGATCTTCAGTCAGGAACACCTTTCTCCATTGAATTCTGCTGTCAGGAATATTAGCTAGGAGTGCTGCTGTGCTTTAGTGACATGACGGTTTTCTGAAAGCTTGGAGAATTCGTGGGAGCCAGTGATTTACTCTTAAGGGCTGCTGGCTGTTAAATCTAACATGACAGTTGCTCTCACATCAATTTTCAAATACACTCTTCTTTTATACCCTAGATGACCTAACAATTTCTTACAATTGGATTGGTCCTACGTTGTCAAAACCATCAGATTTAAATTTTTTTTTTGTCTCTAAGTGCCTGGTTTAAATGAATTCACTGATATACAAATTGGTTGCCTTTATAACAAAACAAGACAATAGACTGGCTTGCTAACCATACAGCCTTTTGATATAAATCTTTCAATTTCGGGTATTCTGTGTGCCTGCTGCTGCTCGCAGACAGTTTTTTAAATCTCCAAGCCTAGAAAAGGCACATCATCTTTTAAAGAGACCACGCGCTCTTTACCCCCATCATTTTACAAACAAATTCTAATGCACTGCCTTCCAATCCGCAAGTACTGTACCCAACTTCGTAACACCTCTCCCCTTAAGAAATAAAGAACCATCATGATGAAAAGATGGTTTCTTTTTTTTTCTAAATTTTCACGCCATTATTACTAGATCCATAGATCATTAATCTAGAGATGCACATTTCATACTAATTCTATATTCATCTAGAACATTGAACACTACCATTTCTATCTTGAACACACATTCTCCTTTTAAAGCAGCGATAACACATCTGCAATAACATTTTCATGATCCGCAATCTGTATATTAAATGCTTGTAACATAAGACTCCAATGAAATAGTCTGGTGCTCTTATCCTTAAATCTTTCCAAAAATATCAAGTGGTTGTGATCAGTGTACACAATCGTCCCTAATACATTGTTTGCAACAAAAGCATTAAGATGTTGTAAGCCAGGATCAAACTCAATAACTCTTTTTCAATGTTTGAATCTTTTCTCTGGTGGATATTGAGTTTCTTTGAAAAAATTCAATTGGCCTTTCAATGCCACAATCATCCTTCTGTAACATCACAGCTCTAACCACGACATCGCTTCCATCGGTAGTGATTTTAAACAATTTTAAGAAATTTGGTGTGACTAAAACTGGTGTAATGGTTAACACAGCTTTTAAATTCTTAAATGTTTCCTGGCATTGTTCTGTCCACTGGAATTTCATGTTCTTCTTTAACAAATCCGTCAGCAGTACCACCACACTACTAAACTTTGGTACAAAGTTCCTGTAGAATCCTCTCAGTCCCAAAAATGCGCTATGTGATCTGTCCACGAGTTGCTAAAGATCACTAAGTTATCTAGATAAACAGCACGATTAGTCAATCCTGCCTCATCTCTGTTCATAAGTCTTTGAAATGTGGCTGGTGTGTTCTTCACTCCCACTTTTGATCCTGGAACAGACACTAGTTCAATCACGCCCACTATCACTTCCTCAGTCTTGATTGGACTTTCCAGCCTTACTTTACACAGGGGAATGCTAAATCTCTCTCCATTTATTCCACAGATTATCACTCTCTCGGGTGACATTTCAGAAGGAATGCATATACTTACATTTCTTAATATTAGAGGCTGACCAGCTCGCATAACTCTCAATATTGTAACTTGTTTACCTCCTTTCCCTGTTCTATCTGAGTAAACCTTACCCACAGAGATGAAAGTCTTTGAAGAGATCAGGCAGTATCTTACTATCCAGCCCAAGGCCAGGATGTGCACTCTCCTGCAGCTACTTGACTTCTCTTGGGATTTCCTTCATTACCTCAACTAATCCCACTGGTTTAGCTTCTTTACCACATCCTACTTCCCAGTGCCTCTCTTAATCCATCAGGACTGTGACTGTGTGTATCCCCCTCTATTACAGTGGAAACACTGTAGGCCTTTCACCTCTTTTTCACCCTCTTGGGTTTCTTTCTTAACATGTGGTAAACTGTTCCCAGTGTGATCTACTTTTTGCTTTACATTGAAGAATCTCCCTTTGTCCCAATTTCTATCCCTCATGGAATGAAATTGCTGTCGGAAGCTAGGCTTTGATTTACGCACTAACGTGTATTCATCCACCATCTCTGCAGCTCTTCTTGCTGTTTGAATTTTCCGTTCCTCCACATGAGTTCTTATCATTTCTGGAAGTGATTTTTTGAACTCCTATAGCAGAATAATCTCTCTAAGATCCTCCTATGTCTTTTCTATCTTTAATGCTTCCACCCATCTATCAGAGTTGCTAATGTTTAATTCTTTTAAACCCGACATAAGTCTAACCTGATGCCTTCCTTATATATCTGAACCATTGTCTATATGCTTTTGGTACCAATTTGTAGGCACTCAAGTCGCCTGATTCACTTCCTCATTCTCTCGACACCTCCCCTGACAGCACTGCAAATACCTCACTGGCCCTGCCCACCAACTTGGTCTGAATTAACGTTACCCACGCAGTCTCTGGCCAGTTCGTCTGGTTAGCCAATTTTTCAAAGGAAATTGAAAAGGCTTCTACTTTTTTTTTATTGTTCTTTTGGTAATGTTTTGACATATTTGTATCTATCCCTACCAGGTCTTTGGCTACGCTGGGTCTGCTCATCACCGCTCTCCTCCTCACTAAGCCTATCTTCTACCTTCATTTCCATCATTTTAAGTCACCTATCCTGTTTAATTTGCCACTTTTGAAATTCAGACTCTCTTTCTTTTTCTTTTTGTCTTTCCTCTGCTTGTAATCGTAATTCAAACTGTTTCAATTCCCTTTCATTCTCTAACTCGTTATCTTATTTGCAATTTAATCTTTTCTAACTCCACCGTACTTGCCTGTTTCTCTGGTATACCTAAATGCATGACTAACCCACTTACAAATTCCTCTTGTCACCAGTTAAGCCTAAAATTGTATCCTTTCTCTATCTTTCTAAACTTTCTTGGCAAAGTTAAACAAATTTTCCACTTCTCACCTAAGTTGTATTTAAAGATCTAGGACACTAATCCCCAAGTCTGTTCAAATCTGTACAAATCCATTCAGATCCCAAACACAAACTGGCCAGATGCTGGACTCTAGCATCCAATCTGTTGTAAAGTGGAGGTTGATGACCCCTAACCCTCATCCCCACCACTGCATAGCTAAAACCAAAAACACCTAGAGAAGCTCACTTCACCTCAAAAGCTGTTAAAGGAAGTGTGAAAAGTGGTATAACTTGCCTCTTACCTCCCACTCTGTTATATAGGGGAGGTTAAATGAAATGAGCTCCTGGCAGTTACTCTATAATCAACAAGTAATAATTTATTTATCTAACTCTAACAGTGAACTAATTAACAGAACTACTAACAACCCAGACAATTCCCCCCTTAACTACTGTTCCAGATGACGACCCATCAATTTCTTACAATAGGATTGGTCCTAGGTTGTGAAAACCATCAGATTTAATTTTAACTGTTTTTTAGTCCCTAAGTGCCTGAATCTGAATTGGCTGACATTCACACTGGTTGCCTTAATAACAAAAGAAGACTACTGCCTGGGTTGCTAACCCATACAGCCTTTTAATACAAATGTTTCAATGTCAGGAACTCTCTGTGCCTGCTGTTGCTTACAGATGTTTTTTTAAAACTCCAAGCCTAGAAAAAGCACATCATCTTTTCCAAAGGCCATTCACTCTTCCCCTTATCATTTTATAAGCAAATTCTAATGTCCTGCCTTCTAATCCACAAGTACTTTACCCAACTTCGCAACAGTAAACAACTGCAAGAGCCCTGATAAGACACACTGGGCTATTTTATTCTGGAAGGGGAACTGGAGCAAATCATTTCTCAATCTTTAAATTTACTTACAGAGGGAAGCACTGCTAGAATGCACCTAACTCCACAACATTTCTATTTAAATAAGAATCTCTACATATTCTCAAGTATGTCAGGTTTTTAGTGCATTAGGGAATCAAGAATTATGGGGAAAACACAGGAAAATAGAGTTGAAGGTTATCAGATCAGGCACGATCTCATTGAATGGCAAAGTTGACTCAATTGGCCTACTTCTGACTCTGTCTTCTAGAATCACTAAATAATCCCTTATAACTGCATAAAATTAAAAATAATTGATATACATTTGACATGGCTTACTATCGATAAAAGTACGAGTCAGAGCTGTTATGCAACTGAAGGAATCCATATTGAGGTTTCATTAGACAAGGCAAACTGGAATCCAATAATGTTAATAGGACCCCAGTGCAACTTTGGAAAATCAATGGGGACACAATGGGTTACTTATACTCCACCCCCTTGTACTATACATAAGGCCGTCAAACCAGAGGCTCGTTTAGGGGATCCTGTAAGCTATTCATAAAAATGAGGACATGAATCCTCGGATTAGCCCTTGAAATAATTCAGCAACCCAAAAGGAAACCTTCGCATCTTTTCTCCTTGATCATCTGCTCTACTAACACTGACTGAAATCCATAGAAGGAGCCACCCAGACTTCTTTCTCTCCATAATTAATCAGCCCTTCAAGAGCACTGTTCACTGAGGATTAAAGTTAGGTCTGAAATTAATTGGGGACTCCAACTATCTTCATAGGACAAGCAATGTGCTCACTGCACCGTCTTCCAGATTGAAGTTGCTCATTCAATATCTGCAAAGCAGTGTTTAAAGCTGCTACGATGTAAAATCGGAGCTCTTGCTTAAATCTGCTCTTACTTAATGTACAAACTGGTTTATTAGCTTATTTCAGCCAGATGCACCACTTAATGATTGGGTTTGTTTTGTTTTCAATTTTGGTAATTGACCAATAATCCATTCACAGCTCTGATTCATAAACTAAGAGCTTCTAGAAAACACAGAATTAACACCAAAGTAACCATCTCTCAAAACTCGTACCAGTGGGACTGCTCATAATAGTGGGTAGTTTTCCAACTTGTCACCCAGTTGGAAAACCGCTGTTGTGAATCAGTCACCAACTATAGACCTCAATGACAATGAGAATCCAGTATTTTATGGGACAAATACTGATTCACAAATGCCAGTTTGCATCCAGCTGACAAGCCGAGAGCCTGCTGCACAGCCCTTGCCCTACTGATTTTCAAAGAAGTTACACCACTTACATTGGTGATGCAGAAGAGAGCAACCAGGAAAGTTCCACCAGCTGTTGCAAATGTGAAGAGCTTTCGGTGATTCTTCAAAGACTTAAAATCATCTGTAATTCCAGTAATAACGGCCTCCATACCACCCATCTAAGTGAAACAAACCGTGTAGGAATAAATTAAACTGATAACGCATTTCAAGACAAAGAACAAAGAACAAAGAAAACTTACAGCCCAGGAACAGGCCCTTCGGCCCTCCAAGCCTGTGCCGATCCAAATCCAAATTATGGAGGTAGACTTAAAATATGAGGACTCATAAACAAAAAAAAAAACACAGCACAAATAGAAGTAAATGATAACCACAGAAAAGTTCGGAAATATGTTACATGTGCAAAAGCATTTAAAGAAAAAAGATAGATACGTCTTGACTAGAGCTCAAAGACTGCCTTTGTCTTAAGGTTCTACGTGAGCAATTTGTAGTGATACTCCTGATACCTCTGAGAATGAATTTTCTAGGTGTCCTTAAAACTTGAATTTCTGATCAAGAGTTTCCACTTCAGTGCTGCTGGGGCACACTGGGAAAATCCACGGAAAAGGCACATTTGTTTCACATCAATGCCTTACCCAGCCCTGATTGTCCGGAGAAAGGACATCCAAAATCTGACAATGCAGAAGAGTTGAGCCATTTATAATCAAGCAAAGGGACCCAAAGTGAGGAGGGATGGCGAATGTATTTTCTAATCAACCTGTTCAGAGATGTTATTACACACTAGGGGGCATAACTTTAAAGTGAGAGGGGTAAAAGTTTAAAGGAGACATGTGAGGCAAGTTTGATTTTTTTAAAAAAAATGCAGAGGGTGGTAGGTGCCTGGTACACATTGCCTGGAGAGGATGGTGTAAGCGGTACTTTAGGAGCATGTAGACAGACAAATGAACAGGCGAGGAACAGAGGGGTACAGACCATGTATGGGCAGATGGGATTAATTTACACTGGCAAAATCATTGGCACTGACATAGTGGGCCAAAGGGCTTATTTCTGTGTTGTACTGTCCTATGTAGCAGGATGAACGTTGGCACCTCAGAGGGTTGTGGGCTGCTGGAGGTAAGATGGAGTGTAGGGGAAGAATTTAAAAACTATTTTAATGTCAAGAAATTGCTTGATTGAAAGCCAGTATAGATTGGGAAGCACAGGGGTGATGGATAAACAGGACTTGGGATGAGTTATAACACCAGTAGTTGAATTTTGAATCACCTCAAGGTCACAGAGGGCAGAATATGGAAATGCATGGAAATAGTCATGTCTAGAGTTCACCAGGGGATTTCAGCACTGGATGAACTGAGGCTGGGGCAAAGTAGGGAATGTTATGGAGGTAGAATCAAGTATTATTGTTGATGTTGAAGATATATAAATGGAATGTCCTCTGGAGGGTAAATATAACAACAAAGATTGCAAACATACATTTGCCAGAAAGAGGAATGGAAATAGTACAAGAGAACACAGTTAGGAACAGGGACCAAAAACAATGGCATTGGATCTTCCTAATATACAAGAAGAAAGTTCTGCTCATCTAGTGTTAGATAAACAGACTGACATTTGAGCTCGTGTGGAGAATTGAGTGAATTGATGATGAGGTAGAACAAGGCGTCATGAGCGTGTCTGTAAATAATTCTGTTCTTTTGGATGACACTGTCAAGTTGCAGCAGGTAAATGATAAAAGAGGAGCAGAACAAGATAAATCCTTGGAGGATATTAGAGGTAATAGAATGGGAGTAGGAAGAGAAAGTGATACACTGATACAATTAGATGAACAAGAATGAAGTTGGATAAGGTCGTTCCCATCCAGATGGATAGTGTAGTCAAACATGCCAAAGGATACAGACAAGTAAAAAAAAAAATGAGGAAAGACACATGGCATGACAAGGGATAGGAGAGAAACTGAAGGGAGGTGAGAGTTCAGGACTAAGGCGGGGACAAAATTTAGAGTGCACAGGTCGAGGAAGAGAATGAAAGGGAAGGGAAAAGCCACAGCAGAGACAGCCTATAGGATGGACCATCTTTGTGACAAAGACACATGAGTTTCTTGCAGTTATTATTGGAGGTGAGGTGGAAGAGACAGAGAGGAGTTTTGAAGACAGAATAAACAAGGGGTTGGTTTTACGTTCCTGAATTATCCAGGAATAATGAGCAGAGTTAGCAAACAGGAACAGGATCTGATCAGGCTCAGTGTAGTCCAAACAGATCTGACATTGGATGGCTAAATTAATTGTCTATTATATCTTTTCAAGAAAATGTAACAAGTGAAATTTCTTTTTCTGCCAGCATCAACAAGTCATTTTGGAAAGAGTGGAATCAGGTGATTGTGCAGAAAAACTTGTACCCTCCTAACTTCACATTTCAAATTGTTTACACTAATTAGTTTTCTATTGACAAGCTATTCTAGCATTTCTAGATGAATTCCTGAACATAGCATAGCAGAATGCCAGCCGTGGATCGAAATAACATTAGAAGCAAGTAACTAACAAATGTACACCAAAAATGCAACAGCCACAAGTTGGTGTCTTTATATTTGCTCATCTGAATCCTCTCATCCCACTATTTCTTTATACTTTGGTAGTGAATGTCATCCACAAGGACAATGATTTCAACACATTGATCTGCTAGTCACCAGCAACATTGAAAGTGATTGCAGGTGAATTCATGTGAGGTTTCTGTTATTTTCTTCAAGCCTGGTTAGGCTTTAGACATTATCTGAAAGGACAGCATTTAGTACCTTTCCCTAGTCGCCAATGGGAAGGTAGTTGTGAAATTTCTTCATGAATCTCTGTAATTATGTGGTGATGTTGTTTTCACAACATTGTATCTCAATCAAGATTTGAAATTAAAAGTAGTTGATAATGTGAAGAAAGTTTCACTTCCTAAAACTTCATTGTTAGAGATGAATTCTGTGTGAAATTTGTCCCTTTCACCATTGCAAACTAACCAAAACCCAATAAATCTCAAACTTCAATTGATACTGGTCGTCTAATGAAGTCGTTCAGGTTTTGTTTAATCCGCTCTATAGATATTACTTTTAATAACAGACAGAAACAAGGCTAGATAGGTAAAGTTGCTATAATCCCAAAGGATTGTAGGGCTGCTAACTCAGAGAGAGAGGACTGCTGGTGAGTTTAACCCAAGGGTTACCACGCCTCAGGCGAGGGGGGAGGTTGAGAAGTTGGGACCTTCGTGGTACCTCACTCCCTCACCTCAGAAATATGACACCCCTCACCCTTTCTTCAGGTTAAACTCACCAGCATCTGTCTCTAATGAGAGCGCAGCCCTATGCTCCTCTGGGACAATGGTAATGTTACCTATGAGGACAAATAGAGGTTAAGTGATTCAATGAAGTCTAAGATTTCACCATCTGGTCTTCCAATGGAAGACAGGAATAATTAATGTAATTACAAATGAGTGGTGCTCTTTAACTGAAATCAGTTGCATTTTCGATGGGGGAATGAAATGACACAGGTAGAGTAATTGGACAAAAGTGGAATTCACATGGCTTGTGGTTGAAGGGTGTAGGGTGGAAGAGCAATCATTGCTTTATTTAAATTTTATGTTATGGCTGTGAATCAATATGTGGAATTACACATGAACCATCACTGCCAACATAATCATCATGAATCTTCGCTCATCTTCAAGATATTAGAAGTGAGGAGAGTTTAAATTAGGGCTTTAAACTAAACATTGTAAACACTCATGACAGTGCAATAGCTGGGCAGCAAGTTTTACAAGTTAGAAATTTACCTCTTAGAATAGATTTAATATCACTTAAAGTGACAAGCCTTAAAACCAAAATAAAAGTTAGAAGATGTTGCTATGATTCACAACAGCCATCTTTATAGACTCCTTTTAAAGAAATTGTTACAAGAGATCCTGACCGTATGACATATTTTGTCTCTCGACATTTAAATTATACTCAGTTGCTTTCAAGAAATAGTGTTGTATTTACACGGAACATAAACACGAGGATGGGCTGAATAGTCTGTTCCTGTGCTATATGCTTCAAGGACTAATATTTGATGCTGATGATGGAGCCACCAGTTAGAGAACCAATGGAAACCTACCTCACTTCCACAGGAGAAACACAACCAAATTACATGCCAAATGGAGGCTGCCGGCTCTCCATTACCAGCAATGCCACCAGGGCTTTTATCAGGATCCCTAGATTCAGGTAAATGAGAGTGATGAGGGTCAGGGGAGGGGAAGCATGGTGATTGGAGACAAGGACATGGGCATTCAGAGGACCCTTCTGTTCCTTATGTTAGGTCCCTCAATTGAGCACTGAATGCTGGACTCTGAGCCCTCTACCCAAAACAAGGTAGGATGTTGGAAAACCCGAATCTGTTTGTTGAACGGCTTCAGGGGACACAGGAAATCTCTGGTGACTCCCAGTTAATCCCTGAACGAACTCTAAATTTCAATGTTAATAGGAACTGCAGATGCTGGAGAATCCGAGATAACAAGGTGTAGAGCT